>JAMKCH010003322.1:0-266685 GCA_023653785.1 Ophioderma brevispina | reverse complement strand
TCGATATCTTCCTGAGTATTAAGCAGTTTATACATATCATATAAAGAAAAACATCATTCTGGCATAATATGAAATAATGTGCATAGGAAATGATTAAAAAAAAAATTGGTAATTTCTGATTTTGTTAAGCATTTGTTGTAGCAAAATTAACAATAATACTCAATCTTGTACATTGTGGTAGATACTTCAAAATTGTAGAAAATCACCATGATGCATGTCTCTATATAATGGATTAGTTTCTCTCTCCTTTGCTGGATTTTTATACTAATTTGCATATTTTTGCCTAAAATGCGGGAAAAAAATATACAATTTTCCAAAATGGTGTACTATAAAAACGGTTAAAGTTTGGATGCATATAAATTGTCACATGCGAGTAACCCTAAAATGAACTATTAGCTATTTTCAGAAATAAGCCCACTTTTGTAGATAATTCATTATTTTCTTATAAAAATGGGAGGGAAAATATATACTTTTCAAAAGGTGTTTGTACTAAAAATGAGTACATATTGGATGCACAATAAAAACTTAGCAAGTTCAAATTATTGTGTGGGAAGCCATAGATGAATGTTTTAGCTATTTACCCTCCTCCCCCTCCCCCTCGCAACGCCAAAAAATAGGGCGGAAGGCCAACATTTACACGTGTGTGTAACATTTACCAAAAAATCCATGCACCCCATCTCCAAAATCCTGCCTATGCCACTGTGAACACCCCCCCTTATTGAATGAGTGTGTGGGGGGGGGGGGGAGGGGGTTAGAAAGAGCTCTCTGCAAAACGCTACTTATGTGTAATATTACAAAATTACAATTAGTAATTAAAATTTTTGTCTGTATTTGCGAGAAATTATTCAATGGATTATTGCCACGTGCACCCCCACTTTGAAGTTTTAAAGTATGTGCATGAAGGAAGAACTCAAAAGGTCTTCTGGAACATCTTGGTTTGAAACTCGATTCTTTCGTTAAAAATACAAGAATAAACTGGGGATTGTTACACACATGGCACTCAAGACGAAGAAGTCACAATGTGATAGTCGACGTTATTAGTAATTACATCCTTCACAAAACATACTCATTAGGTATCTTTATTCATTGAAATGCGAAAGCTACTCTTTCAATGCCACTAGTAGAAAGTGAAAAGATGCCATGAAAACCTAAACGGAAGCGTGCGTCATTGTCAATGAAGAGCTGTCAAATCACAGGCGCAGGGCTGTTGTACAGCATGCCAATGGCGATTTTTCCGCCTACATTTCTTTTGGATTTCCGCGCGAGAATTTGCACCAAATTACTTCGAGGAAAAAAAATATGGTATTCTTTCATATGTAAAGACTTCTACATAAACTGATATTTATTGCAAAAATGATATACTTCGTACTGAAAAAGACTGCTAAAACTTTTAAAATCCACTAGCTTGGTCAACACGGTAATTTTGGAAATATCAAATTTATGGCTGAGAAGCTGATAATCTGAACTTCTTTCGAAAATCCAAACGGTGATTGAGCGATAACGCTAATCACAGCGAGCGGATTCCATTTCATTCATAAATCTATTTAAGGCTATTTCGGAGGAACCTCGAAGTGGTGCCTGAGAGTGAAAGGTCTTTTAGCGTGATTTTCATGGAAACACGCACAGTGCAGCAGCAAATAGGAACAACTTTTTGAAATCTCCCACGAGAATACTTCGCCCTTAAAGAAAAGGTTGACCAAGTTTCTTCTATACGTTTACGGAAAGGATAGAAGATATCAGCAATGCTATATTTGAAGGATGGCTGAATCGTCGCAGCATTATTTTGCTACATGCTTTTGTTTTCGGGGAAAAACTCGAAATAATTCCACGAGTTGGTGAGACCCCCTCACAGTCTGTGTGCGCATTCGTTCACGATAGTAACGGGGGATTGAATCTGCCTACTACTATCATGGAAAGTCTTTGGCAGTGGCAGTACCAGGGAACACATGGGGGGAACTTTTCCCAATTTTTTTTCTTTGCCTGCCCAGTTTGCCTCCCCCTCCCTCCCCCCATGGCCAGAAGAAGAAAAATGACAGATTTTTGGCAAAAATCAACAATTTTGGGACTAAAAAAATTACCAAATTTGGGCAAAAAATCGCCAAATTTAATTTTGCAAAATTTGGTTAAAAATCACAAATTTTTGGTTTTTCCCACAATATAAATGTTCCCCAAAATTTTCCCTAATACTTGCAGTGCAACAATATGTATCACTGTAGCTATTTTATTTACGACCCTCTTGCACTCACAACATATGAATTAAGTGTTGTCTTTCTTGACATCATCACTAATCCTTATACATTGAGAGTACCAATACAAATTAACTTTTTGGATGTTCTCCCATGTTTTTTCTTAAAATGATTTCTGTCAAGCTATCGCATCAACTTCATCAACTTGAAGGTTACATTTTGACCTCATACAGATATCAACTGGAAGCAACCAACGATTCCAAAGAACATTTCATGACAAGTAATTCAGTGAATTACAGTTCAACCACTCTCATCAGCACAAGTTTTTGGTTTATCATGACACTGATAACACACTGCCTTTTAATTAAGCGATGTACTCCTCTCTCAGAGTTGAACACTCCTCTTGAGGGAGCTTGGACTTATTGGCCTTTCCGTATGATGTCTCCTTCTAGGAGATGATCGTCAAGTTACCCAGACTATTTCAGGTTACACACCACTATAGCTGTCCGGTCCTGACTGTGAGAAGTGAATGGATGTCACCCCCGCCCCTCCCTTGACCCTTTGTGAATGGAATAATTGTGTAAGCCTTATTAAATTATGTGTTTTTGCTGTTATTTTTGGTTGCTGATTGCCAAAACAACCGTTTTAAATCTTCTGACAACTATACAACCTTTTGATTCATTGGTTTGTAAAACCTGGTAAATTCTTAAAGGAGAACCTGCATTCAAAATAACTACAACAATAATACTTATAAAAAAACAATTAATTGCAACACTATGGAGTGGTTTCATGGTAACAACGAATTATACTAACCAGTAAACGCATTTCAAAAACCTTTTTCTGACCATTCGCTATTTAAAATTTACTCTAGTGTCTATGGGATAATGTATTTGTGGTTATGCGATACGGACGTCACAGTAGCGTCATACCCTTCACACATGGTGCTTTAAATAATGTGTATTCCTATGCATTATGACGCAAAAATGTTGCCGGCCGTATACGCATAACAAGTTATACCATAGCGTGATTTTAATAGCACATGGTCAGACCAGACTAGATGTTTTTAATTCATTGTTCGGGTTAATAATAATCCCCTTTCTTATCAATGAACTACTCGATAATGTTGTCAATAAGTATTTTATAGTGTATATTTGTTAATATTATTCGTTGTACCCCGTTTTCTTCCTTTAAGGGTAAACTGATTTGTGCTTGCCAACGTCTTGCTAAGACTTTACAGAGACACAAAGACATTTAAAAAAATACCAGTGGTAATCAAAGGGTGGGCGACCCGAACCAAGCCCCTTTTCCTTCCTTCCCCCGTCACTCATCAGAATTGAGATTTGGGTTCCAGAAGAAAGTTCATATTTTCTCATTAACCTTTAAAGGCACTATCAGTGATTGCCAAATCAGAAAATCGAAAAAATCATCAAAAATCGATTTTGCCTTTTTGTAACAATTATAGGTATCCTAACATACACTTCTAGTGCACACCAAGTGTATATTGATATCCATTGTTGTTCAGTGCCTTATCTCCTACGAATCAGTGTCCAGTAAGGTTATCTGAGGCAGAGAACACAAATTATATAACCTGCACCCACACAAAAGATTCTAGATCACCTTGCACGCGAAACAAAAGATCTTGATAATTGTGCACGTCCGTCTTTCTGGTGACAATCAGACAACCCTCTAGAAACACGAGATGATTCGTAATATACAAAGCTCTGAACAACAATGGATATCAAGATACACAGATTTAACCACCATGTCCATCACGTGTTTTAGGGGGTTGAAAAAGTTATCCTAATGTGTGAAAGGCGTGCTTGAGTGACTTTTCAATTCCCCCGTTTCTCCACGGACCTCTATATAATATTTTTTTTTTCAATCAATTAAAAACTATGGAGTTGAAAAGGAGTTTTTCTGATCAAATTGAAAACCGAACTTTTTTCAAATTGGAAATTGAAATCTGTACCATCACTTGAAAAACTACTTTTTTAAAACTAAATTTACAAAAATCTAGTAATCAACCTGAAAATAGAGGGTATTCCTATATGAAACATAGATTTTCAAACACGTAGTTTAATTAGTCATTTTTTTCGCCAAAAGTTTATCATTTGTAATAAAACTGAGTTTTAAAGATGAGAAATGATTGACTGTTAAACATGTTTCTTCTCAAAATTATTTCAATAACTCGTTTTCAAATAAAAACCATCAGCTTAACCAAGTTTACTTAAAAGATATATCATTTTAAGCTTAGCAATCTAAATTTCAAAAATATCGACTAACAACTCAAAAAGCAATTTTAGTACCTTGTCATTCGCGTTCAAAAGACATCACTGACAAACTCATACAAACGCTTGAAAAACAGTAGGGTTTTATGAATGACAAACTTTTCGTCAATATTTATACTTTTCTCTCGATAAACTAAGTTTTCAATAAAAAAAAGTTTTCACCTAAAACTAAATTTTCAGTTGAAAACAAAGCTTCCAGTTAAATACTACAACGATTTCCCGAAAAAATATTAAAATTACTTATGACGCAAATAAAATAGTGTAACGAAGTAGGAGGATTTAGCCTGCCATACTTCTGGATTTCTGCACGTGTGTCATACCTATAAAACAACATAGGCTTATACTATTATACATACTAACAAATTTTAAGTATGCTAATTGGGGCGGATTAGGGGCGCATAAAGGTACCGGACTCATTGTAGATGGTATAAAAATATAAAAATGATATGAACACCATATCCCCCCACCCCCTACGCATGCACAGGGGAAGGTAACATCCAGTTGCAACCCCCTCCCCACCCCCCACCCCCACCACCCAGCTCTTCAAAAAAAATTGGGTAAACCCTGCGAGCGTAGCGAGGCTGAAAATTTGGCGCCCCTGCTGTTTTTCCCCCCTGAAATGTACGTGCCCCTCTGCCCCCCCCCCCCCCCCCCCCCCCCCGCCCCGAAAAACTGGTTACGTACGCCACTGCACCGACCGTGGTCCCCCCCATTCCAAACCCTCAGACACACACAACAAGCAAAAGCATGTTTTTCTTTCATACTGTTTACTTCATTTTTTGACCGGATTGCGCTTCCTTCTTCTCTCGAAAACAATACTAATTACTGGACAATAGCTGTAACATGATCCAACAGCCTTTTAATTGATAGGGAGTCCACTCCTGCACGCATATAGCTGTGTCAAAAAACCTCAATGGCTGTTGTTTGTGATACATTATCCTATTTACAATAAACGGGATAAGTTAGACTCCTGCCCCCACATCCTTCAACAGCATTTTATTCCGTTGAGGCTGCCGATCATTTTTGGTGGTTTTCACAATATACAAATGATTTTGAACTCCCCATTTTATTAGGCCGTGTGGAACTGTGTTGTACAATATACACTAGTACTAGGCCCAAGATCGGACCACATAACCTTTAAATTTGGAGAATCCAATTTAATATATCCTAGCTTTTTACTAACTGGATAGCAGCTCTGCTGGCAATTTGTTGTATTCTGTCCCCTTCTCGTGTTTCCTTCGCAAGCTCAATATGACCCTCCATTACCTGTAAACACCACGGTTTTAAAAATGGAGATGTATAGCGATGGAACCCATCAACAAACACTAATCCTTACAACTGCGACTTGATCGATACTGGTGAATTGAGTTACTACAGGCCATTGATGCCTGTGTTTAAAAGTCGGCAGTGTATTTATTTTTCCTAGGGTGAATTTTTTTTTCTTAATTTTAACACATATTCATCATTATACTTTATATTTGAACTGATTCCTGCTAAAGTGCAAAAAAAAAAACACAAAAAACAAAACTGGAATCACGGATATGTTTTAAACTGAGCTGTGTGCAAAAATTTAATGTTTAGATAATTGGGTCTGGGCATCAGTTTGTGCACTGTTTCACTATTAGGCTACGTCATTATCCTTATACATAACTGCAATTGATAGGACCAAATGCAACGTAACTCGAATTTCGCTGTTCTCGGCTTTCCGCATTTTTTTCCGGAGGGGTTTGGGGTTGGTTTGGTTCCTTTCGGAACCTATTCGGAGCGTCTTTGGCTATAGACGGGGGGGCTTTGTGAATGACAGTTCAATGCAGATCGATTGCACCGGTAGATGGCTCTAATTTTTTTTTCAGGTAGGGATGTGCGGCCCTATTTCCGAAATTGGGTGCTTGGGAACTTGTGGTCCAAAGGTAGGGTCTTAGGAATTCGAAATTTTGTGAAATTTGGCGGATTTGGAGCCGAAATTGCTAAATTGAGCTTTTTGAGGCAAAGTTTTTCCAAAAGGAGACTTAATAAACTGAATTGTACTTCAAACGGGGTCTCGGGACACACAGTATACCTTTAAAAAGATATTGTAAAAATTTTACAATATTATACTGGCATTCCTGCCAACAAAACAGGTAAATATTACAGTATACTCTAACAGAAAATTAATTAAAACTCTTGAAATGTGTTTGTATTCGGTTCGTTTATTAAGAGTTGGGCATATGTTAAGGGATAACAAAGCACTGATGACCAACACCAACCTATCAAACTTGCCAATAATTTAGACCATCTTTTAAATATAATTAACTATTATTACGGTGGCCTATTTAGTTTGTAAAAGAATGAATGCTGCGTATAATACTGTAAAATTTACACAAGTACAAGATAAACGACGACAAAGCAAGTATTTTCTGTAACTCTATAGTTTTCATTCTTACCACGGTCAAATGGATCACTGTTTTTACCACACTTAGTGGGTGTGTTTGGGGGGGGGGGGGCGGGGGGGGGTATTTTTTTTGGGTGGGGGGGGGGGGGGTGGGGAGTCAGTACCATATCAGAAAATCATTTCCCATTGGACTAATTCGGCAAAACTCTGTCACAGGCAATATATATTGCTCTATTACTATTAGTGAAAGAAAAAAAATAAAAAATATTGAATCGGTTTAGAATTAGGGAGTGCAATTTTGGACTGAAAAAGTACCTTTTGCCGCTTTCCTTCTCTTCCTTCCCCCTCCACAGTGAATGCACTATACAGTTTAAACAAATGCTTTTAGATGAGTTAAAGACACTATCAGTGATCCATACGAAAGAGGAGAGCAAAAAAAAAAAAAAATATTTGAAATTCGGCAGGAATAGCTAAGTGAAGCTTTCAGTCTGTACCATTCTCAAAATTATCTTTTCCAACTGAAAAAATTGACAAAAAATTAGCAAAAAGCAGGGTTCACAAGATACGAATGCTCCCCTCCTTCAGTTACGTGTTTGTCTATAGTAAGTGTCTGTGCGCGTGCGGACAGTCATGACAGTAATGACTCAAAATATCAAATTTTTTTGGCCTTAGTAGTTGCTTTCGTCTTATCACTTGCATTTGTACGTTAGGACACCTGACTTGTCACAGTCCATGGAAATACCAGATTGTTGATGATTTTTTTTTTTTGATTTCTTGATTATCAAATCACTGATAGTGCCTAAGAAAGAGACAAATAATGATTATATATAACAATAAATTGGGTCTGGATACTTTTTTTAGAAATTGTTGTGGTGCCCTTTTCGGACCATATATTTCCCCATTCGTTTGTACTTGGAAATGAATTATCAATCAGTCATTCTCTTAATGTGTTCATCATAATCAGCAAAACAATATGATAAATACTTTGTAAAATAATTAGTATAGTTAAAAAATTATCAGGTTTTAAAAAACAGGAAATCATTGAATGTGAGTGGCTTTAATAGTAAGAAGTGCATAAAT
Organism: Ophioderma brevispina; assembly: GCA_023653785.1. Classification (NCBI taxonomy): domain Eukaryota; kingdom Metazoa; phylum Echinodermata; class Ophiuroidea; order Amphilepidida; family Ophiodermatidae; genus Ophioderma; species Ophioderma brevispina. The sequence goes on along the minus strand of JAMKCH010003322.1, from coordinate 258,760 downwards.
TTCTTTTTAAAATATGTTAAATAACTATTATTAAAACATAGAATGACTATTGATAAAACCAAAATTACTCACGTAAAGTATTCATGTCACCTTCTTTACACACCCAACGGACACATAAACCCAAATACTAAAATTGCCGCAACACACATACACACACGGGCGCCCACCCTCGCTAAGTCCCCCCCTCCCGAAATTCCCCCTCCCCCCGATTTTCCTTAACTGGGTTCTAATTCCTATATATTACGGTACCACGCGATAGTTTTTAGAGTTACGCATCTTTCTATTGGTCTCAAATTGATTAAATGTTACAATTAGTCACTATGACATCTAAGTTGAAGAAAGTATGCAATAGGGTGGTGGGCATTGGATATTTTCGCAATTGTAAACTGAACGTCAAACAACTGTTTTTGTGAACTTAAAAGGCCCATTTCTCAAATGACAAAATATCAGTTTATAGCTTTGTAATTCTCAGCTCACTACTTTCAATCTACACGTACATGTCATCCAAACTTACCAAATAGGCTAATGTGATGTTTAAGATTATCCAAATTGGGCTAATTTCTTCTCATTTACACATTTTCTTGTTAAACTACTTGTCCACAGCAAAAACAATTAGTTATTTTTTTCTTCTATTAGTTTAGCACGTAGGCCTAAACATTGTCAATTAGATCATGCACGCCATATACACAACATAGCACGGAAGCCCTTTTGGGTGCTTTAAGTGCCCTTAATTAGGTGACTTATCTTGGATATTAGATCCATCTATCGATTTCATGCATCACCATATCCCATAACGCATTAATAAGGTTTTTAAGAACTGCAATCGTGGACAATAATGAAGTACAAGCTTTAAAACTATACCAGCGTTATTGGACCATTTGACATAATGTATTGTGGATATTGGGGATTACTCATGCTTCCACGTGGACATCTTGCCCAACGTCTATGAAGTAGGTGTGCGATTTATTTATTTAGCTTTCGGGGGTTGCAACGACGGCAACCCAAGCGAAGATTTCTTCTTCGAAACCATCAAACGTATTCTCCATTACAAATATCCCTACATTACCCTTATATTATATACGGGTTTTATATATATATTATTTACAGCAGTGGAAGAATCAAAACCTAAAGTATGCCTAGATTGGCCTCAGCCATTTCACTAATTAAAAATTACAACCCCTGCACCAATAAGTAAGCCGAGAACAGGAATATCTAGCCACTTGAAGTGGTAGAAACCATCTGGGAAATAGTAACGACTCGGAGCTCTAACAACTTACGCAGATTTAATTCCTTCTTCAAAAACACTTCTCTGCTACAAAAGATCTCCTCGAAAATCACTTAAGAATTCCGATGTTTTTGAAACATTTTTTTGTTTCAGATTTCCAATATATTTCATATTGATTCAATCATATACCTTCTCCGTCTACATCCCGTTTCTATCATCCCACAAAGTCCTGCGCAATTTTTGCGTGTCAAAACCTAAACAAATAAGTTAATTAAACAAAATGCTACAAACTATATAAGACATCTCGCACGACGACGAAAGCAATATGAGCCGTCCCGCCCTCATAATAAAACAAAATCAAATAGTATTTAGTCATGCTGGTCCGTACGGACACTTTCCTACAACAGGTTATTGAATGAGATTCATACTTTGCATCACTGCTTGTTTTTTTTCCCTTTTTGGACGGATTGCTTAGCAAAATCCGGCTTATTAATGGCAAATGTCTGGATGTATGTTCCATTTATGTATTAGTATGTATGTGATTTGTGTCCTGGACACAAAAAGGTAACATTTTGCCAATACTTTTTTTCCATGAGCTAGAGTACCCAACTTAGATCTAATTGAGGGGGCACAGCCCTCTACAACTACTATGTAATCCATTCCCCATGGTCTTCCCCTGGGTCGACAGGGGGTGGGGAATGGTCAAAAAAGGTCAACATTTCACCAAAAATTAAACATTTTTGCCATAACTTTTTTTCAAGTAGCATAGTACCCAAACTTAGATATATTGTAGAGCACAAGCCACTACTACTAATGTATCCATTCCCCAGGGTCCTCCCTTTTGTGGGTCTTACAGGGGGGGGGGGAAATGTCAAAAAGTCAACATGTCCCCAAAAAGTCAATTTTTTTTTCTAATGTAGTTTTTTTTTTTTTTTTTTTAAAGATATTTTTAGCTATCAGACTGAAAGTGTTTAGACCTATGTCTTTGATAAGCTCCTAGGCAACCGTCTAACTGCCCGATATGGAGTTTTGTTGAGGTTGGGTCCCAACAGGTCACTTAGCTTCAAGTGCCTTCCCATGCAGGCAGACTGGCTATGGACTTTATTGGGGTCTCCACCTTCTTGCGTCAGTCTAGACTCTACATACACAATGTACACCCATATTAGTCAACGCCCCAGAGCTGCACCTACCCTAGGGAGAAAAAACAATCCGCCCATACCGCCATTGGCGGTTACAGATTTTTGACAATTTTTCAGTGGAAAAAAATAGACCTTATGATAGTCCTACAGCCTTTCCTTCACTTTAAGCTATTCCTGCAAATTTCAAATAATTTCACTCTTTCGGGTGATCACTGATAGTGTCTTAAGGGTGCCGGGCAATGTTTCCTCCTTTGATTTATAACAAAAACACCATCTCCAATGGTGGGTCATCCAAATTAACATTTAATACACTATAACCAATATCCAATTGAACCAATTTAGGACACATCTTGCTTCTAACATATTGAGCCTCTTTGATAGATTTAATTTCAACCTTTGTATCAGATGTTTTTGGTGATTGCCCTTCAATTGGGGGGGGGAAAACAATAAAACTAGACCATTTATCCGGTCCACTCACCTAGCATCCCGAAAATGTTTCTTTGCATACTAAAAAGATTTTTTTCCTGTCATGCACAACTGAAAATTCAAGCATGCTTCTCTATTGGCCTCATTAAAAACAGTCAGGCAAGTTCAAAAACTTAGTTTTTTGTATTGATTTACTTTCTTGTTCATTAAACCTTGAAATGTTCTTCGTAGGGTGTTTTAAAAAAACTTACAACCAACCAGTGCAATTGAAGAGAATTTGTGTCCTCAGAAAATCTCCTCTGTCCATCTAAGCAGTGTTTAGTGAGACCTGGAATTTAATTTCTGGTCCCTTAGTTTTATCTGAAATACACAGAGCAGTTTGAGCCCTTACAAAGACCAAAAGTTCTGATGCTGGAAGGGCCACTCATCAATTCAGCTATCCACATCACACTGGATGTATGGACGGTTAGATGAATGGATTTTGCTATAATCCTTGTCAACCAAATAGGTCACCTGGTCCACCAAATTGGTTCACCTGGAAGTGCCAGTTTTGGCATTCAGCTATCAACACCTGGATGTATGGACGGTTAGATGAATGGATTTTGTTATAAATAAACTCACTTGTCAACCAAATTAGGTCACCTGGGAGGCACTTATCCATTCAGCTATCACACCCCCACTGGATTTATGGACTGTGTAGATGAATGGATGTTTGCTATGTCACTTGTGTCAATCAAATATGTCACCCATAGTCAACCTGATAGTACACCTTGTTGAAGGCAAGCCCATGCCTTATGAAATTCTAGTGTCATATCATGCTTTTTACTTTTCGTCCTGGAGCATACCACCAAAGACCTTCATTCCCAGCGTAAAGGGGTAATTACGAGAAAGAACACTAACCTGGGAACAGATCTAATTTACGACGCCTTATTGGGAATGGATGGTGATCCCCTTAATGACCCCTTGAGGGGACTTGACCTTTGACCCCTGTAACTCAACATATTTCACAAATAGTCATTAAATTATTTTTATGTGTTTAACAACTTTACAAGAGTCAATATTAATGAGTTTTAACTCAATCCAAGCATGTCAGGGGATTGACCTTTTCACGCCCTATAACGTTACCCTCGGGTCATGGACGGGGTCAACTGTACTTGTTCTATTTTTGATGCCAAAGGATTATTATTCCTGACAATTTCAGTAAATGGAGCTGGTTTGTAGATTTGACTTTTGACCTTGAACTTTGACCTTTGGGGTCGAGACTATCAGACCTCTTTTACCATTATGTTACAGGAAAAGATGTCACTGCAGCATAACAGCTTTATCTGTCTCTATAGGCTGAGATACTAGCCATTTGGTCTTATTTTTAGAATTTTTGATCCTTTGACCATTTGACCCCCTTAATGACCTTTGACCCATATAAAAAAACCTCTTATACACCTCCAAATGCATTTTCCAGTGCAACGAAATAATTCGGCAAATAAATTGCATTGCTAGTTCTGGAGATAAAAATTCTTGAATTTATTTTGCTTAAAACCGGAAGTGACCTTAAAATGACCCTTTGACCCCCAAAACAAAATACCATTGCATACCTTGGGTAACACAAATGCATATCTGAAGGTTAGGATCACTCACTATTTTGGATTTTGAGATAAACTTTTTTGAATATTTGTTTTTTGAACTGGTAAGAAATGACCCCTTAATGAACATTTATGGATCCCAAACTGTGGACAACCCGAGGACAATGCACATGTGCCGTCAATGACGTCACTCGCTGTGTGATTTGTAAAGAAAGCGATTTTTTGAATATTTTTCACATATTTTTTGGCTTTCAGACCGAAATGACCCTTTAAATGACCTTTGACCCTCCTTATCCCTGAACACCTATATTAGGCGGGTCAGTGGATATTCTGGAGAAGTTTAGTTGATATCGCGAATCCTGATAGAAGAGATATTTTTTGACAATTACATTACATTTGAGGCCCTTGTGGCCAGGTCAAAGATCAGAACAGGGGTCAATGTCATGTGACATAACTTTGATGACTCAGCGTTCAATAAATTGGAGCAAATCTGGTCAGAATACGTCAAACCACTGACGTGAGCGAGACGCAGTGAATGTTTGCCAGAAAGAAAGAAGAAGACACTACCAGGCAGTAGACATGGCGAACAGACGTCCTGGGTAACTCTGACTGGCCGTTGAAACCCAATGCCTAATAACTTGACCAATGAGTCACGATGGTTCGTTAAATGCATTTTTAATGTGGTAACAACATTACAGTATCATTAGTATTGAGTTTTTCAACTCATTCAAGCTGTCAGGAATTTGACCCTTTTTAAACCCCTAATAATGTGACCTCTGAATCACGGATGGGGTCAACTGTACTTGTGTTTGTATTTATGTCATCACAGGGATTATTGCTGACCAATTTTCAGCCACTCGGAGCTTGTTTTAAATTTTGACCTATGACTTGAACTTTGCCTTTGGGGTCAGACTATCATAGTCCTCTCCTACATAAAGTTACATCACTGTAGCAATAATGGGCTTTATTCTGTGCTTAATAGGCTGAGATAGAGCAATTTGGTCGTATTTTAAGCAGTTTTTGCACAATTTGACCATTTGACCCCCTTAATGACCTTTGACCCCGATAAAAAAAACCCTTATATACACAGCCAAAATGCATTGTTTCCAGTTGCAAATAAAAAAATTTCTGCTTTGCTAGTACTGGAATCATAAAAAATCGTGAATTTTTAGCTTAAAACCGGAAGTAGCTTGTAAATGACCTTTGACCCCAAAATGAAAAATACCTTGCATACATTGGCTAACTCATGCGTATCTGAAGGTTGTGTTACTCTGCTATAATTTACATTTTAGATGAAAATTTGGAATGTTTATAAAATATTTTTGGTTTTTGACTGGAAGTGACCCTTTTAATGACCTTTACTCCTTATTCACTGAACACCCTATAGTAAGCTGGGTCAGTAGTCCTTTTAAAAAGTTAATTATCTTTCTTCTTCCTTCTCCTGTAGAAGAAGATATTGTGACAATTAAAGACATATTTTTTGGGCTTTCAGACCGGAAATGACCCCCTTAATGACCTTTGCTCCTTATCCTAACACCCTATTGAAGCATGGTCAGTGTTTCATCGAGAAAAAGTTTGAATGATATCGGCATAATCCTGTGAAGAAGACTTTTGGGCAATTAAATTACATATTTGATGCTTGTATCCAGGTCAAAGGTCATACAGAGGACAAAGTCATATGACATAATCGGACGTCGCAACGACATTTGGGGTATAAGAAGTCCTGGTCCGAATTACGTCAAACATGACGAGCCTAGCCGCATTTCTGCCAGAAGAAAGAGAAAGAAGAAGAAAACGCATCAAAAAACCGAACAGACGACTGACGGCCGTCTTGTAAGAACCAAAACACATCAAAAACAGAACAAGACGGCTGACGTCCGTCTTGTAAGAAAGCATCAGAACAGAACAAAGGAGGCCGGCCGGACTGCCGCCTGTAAAAGATTGTAATCCTTAAAATACTTAAAATTTTCCCATATTTTGGGAATTAGTTTTCATTCCATACATTGGGGTAATGCAGGGATTTCCAATCGCAGACAGCCTGCCGGCCATTTGCAAAATACATAAATACAGGTGAGTCAAAAAAAACTTGCCCGATTGTGTCCGCCATTTGAATTTTAAGTAATATAATCTACCATATTTGGTAATCACTGAAAGCTGGGTTCATTGCTTTAATTTTACTACAAAGATCGTTCATATCGGTTAGGTATAGACTTAGCTACAGTCGTTTGAATCAAGTAGTCGGTTTTCTGCTCTCCACGGATTCACATTGAAATGAACGGCGTTCAGCGAAGGAAATCCGGGGTCCCGAAGAAAATCAAGGCTTATTTAATATTCACTGCATATTCTTGAGTCGAAAGGCTGTAGCGCGGCCTATACTTAACCGATTTTGGAATGAATCTTTCAGCAAATTAAAGATAATGAAATAAGCTTTCCGTAGATACCACATATGTTAGATATTAATATTATTTAAAATTAAAAGGCGGACACAATCAGGGTCAAGTTCTTTTAACTCACCCTGTATCCGCAAATAACTGATTCTTTTTAATAATAACCATGAAATTCTCATACATATAGAACCCAAAGAACCATGCCCACATAACACACCCCACCACCCAACAAGCATAAAAACACGAGGCGTCACAATATATGCAGATCATTTCCTTCCGTATTCCTGGCTTATCAAACACTCTGTTTCTTAGCCGCAATAATAGATTCAGCAGATTTGTATATGATTATTTGCTTGTAGCCTGCAATAGTTTTTGGAATTCACATATATGATGTCCCAGCTTCATCAAAACGTTTGGGGGGGGGGGGGGGGGGGGGGGGGGGGACACCTCTGGTAAGAAAGGTCACTTTATCTGGGTGTTAACTAATCCAGTTGATGACTTGAGAAGAATGTAAACTTCACCACTCATCATGGCATGTTTTCTGAAGTCATTTTTTAAGAAAATTGAAGTTTTTCTTTTAAAGCTTTTAGTTGAAATGGAGTAATTGTGTATCATGCCTTCAGTCATCAAACTGTCCATTCATTAGTCTTTCCAAAGAGATTAATTCAAATGTGGCGATTTTCTGAGGGTTTAAAAGGTGCCATTGACACAGCACAATCATCATCATCAGCACCTGACTCGGTTCTTCTAATATAATGTGATATTGATGTTTGTGATATTGAGACTGCAGCTCCATAAAATTTGTGTAATTTAATAAAATGAAAAAAAGCTTTTAGACGTGATTTTACCCAACTCAATAACACAGTGATCGTTTATGTGTATTTAAAGGGGTACTGGCACGCCACTATTTTCAATAAAATTTGGAAATTTCTTCAATTTGCTCTTAAATTAAACAAAGTTGCATCACAAGAGTTGGAACGGCCGGTCCATTGCCTAAAACCATCAAACAAGTTTGGGCAGCGTTGGTGCAAGGTCAAATGCAGGGTCCTCTGGGTTTAACCACTGGACTATTCAGATAGGGCTAATATAAAAGCTGTACAATCATACAAAAAATACATAATTAAAAAAAAAAATCTGGAGGATCACTCTTTTAAAATGAAATAGACCTTATTTTGGGGTGATAACAGAATTGCTTATCTTTACAGCTTCCTCATTATTGCACTATGCAGTATGAAGCAGTTCAGGGCCGTAGGCAGGATTTTTTTTTACGGGGGGTGCGGGTCTTCAAAAAATTGGAGCTTTTTTGGGAAAAAATGGACCTCACCCCCCTAAAATGGTCCATTTTTGGACTTTTGAACATCTCATACCAAAAAGTGGACTTTTTACCATATTTTCTCTAAATTTTTGACCTTTTTATCAAAAAAATCGACAAAAAGTGGACCGTTTTCCCCTTTTGTGGAATGGGGGGGTGCGACTGCAACCCCCTCAACCACCCTGCATATGGCCGGATGCATTCCATATGGCCTCTCATATGGGTACTAAATTCCCTTTTTAGTAGCCATTTGCCATGACACTAGCAATGCATGGTGTCCCATGCACTGCATATAAAAACCGGCATGATCAGACTGACCAGACTATATCATGGCTGTTTCAATGAAACTGGATTACCTCCATATTGGTCCCAGGCGCCTATTCCATTCTTCAGTGGGTGTAGGGATTTAATCTAGAATAGTCCATCACTGTTAAAGGTTCCGCTAGGATTTTCATCTCCATTGAAGTTTGTGGCTGAACCTTGCATATGGCACCTGACATCTACAAATTGATTTGATTCACAAAGGCTACCTAGTAACTGTACTTTTTCTTGTAATTTGGATTAAGGCAACTACACATCCAATTTAGAATGAAAAGTTGCTTTACGTCCAGCATCATGTTGAATTGTGGTTCAAAATCTGGCAAAATCTAACTAATTTGTGCGTCATGCTAAAACGTGAACTTGTGAATAACTATTTTGTTTGATACTGTGGCCTAGTGTTAACCTCAACTCTGCAGAGGTGGTGGGAGGGGGAAGAGGGGGTGTGGGGTGGGGTGTCTTAGTTGGAAGTGGTCACTGTAGTGCAGCCGAAAATGTTAACATTTTTCAGGTTTTCTGGTAAAGCTTTTGTCACGTATTACAGCAACAAAAACTGGTAAAAAATAGGGTGATTTTTCATAATTACCTCCAAAATTGTTACGAAAGTGCTAATTTTGCTTTGTTTCATGACAAAATTTGTTATTTTCCCTCAAAAACGTTAGTTACTTAGCTTAGCAGACAAACGTAGCTTAACTTTTGAAAAGAAAATTTTTTGAAACTTCAGACCATTGGTATATGTGGGTCTCATTCTTTTGTCAATTTATTGTATTTTTGGACCAGTTTTCATATCTCCAGCCCCATCCAAAACTTTTAAGTGAATGCCATAGTAACAAATCTCATTCTCAGAAGTGTACATTTGTTGCAGCCAGTATAGAAAGTACATATTCCTCTCTATCCAAGTATGAGGAGGAGACCCGTTTCAAGAACATCTTGTACACAGTTTATGTATTCCTTTCTTTCATCATAGGATTTATGAAGACTTAGGCAGTGGTGATATTTGCATTAGATTATTCAAGATAAATGACTTTTTGTCAGTTTATTTCTATTTTCATTTTGATTGAGATTTGCCTGTAATATTTGCGTAAATAGGTTAATAGTGGAATGTCCAACAGGTGTAAGCCAACTAATTGCTATTGTATGCTACTTCTACAGAATTTGGTAGTCCCCGTCTTCTCAAATCTATGTTATGCATCCAAAACAAAAATACTGGAGCAGGTCGTGATTGGTCGTAGTGCTCAATGCCAGTAGATAATGTGTTAGCAGGTGTGGAGGCATGATAACACATGTAATAGCAAAATCCAAAAAATAAGATGCTTTTCTTGTAACTGACAATGTATAGATTTGAAATTACAATTCAGACTATAGGGCATTCTGGGTGAATTCACACCTCCTCTTCATTTCCTAATGTAATCATGTTGACTGCTCAATTTACATAGGTAAATTGATTAATTCAAATGTGAATTTTATGTAGAAGTGCTAAAATAAAAATACAGATGTTTGAGAACAAGTTTCTGCGCTAATTCTTCCGCACTACATGTATTAAAGGCATGTATGGAGTATCAAACCAGAGTTAAACCTATCATATGCATAAGTTGAAAATGTCTGGAATTTTTCAGCGTACAGCACTTAAAACTAAGTCATTTACCTCTCTTCTCAATTGAAAATGTATCGTTGCTTTATTGATAGCTCATAGCAATCAAAATTTAATTGGTGGTCACAATGTTGATAGACATCGTTTAAAGTCTGTATAAAGGCTTGGAAATAACAGATCAGCTTATACAAGCCCTGGACAGTGATGATAGTTTGAACGAAGTAGTTGTCTGTAGTTTGCACGTCAGGTTTAGAGGAAAATTGAATAGTGGCCAGAGACAAAAGTGGCAAGCATGATTCCTTCAACTGATGCCTCCATGTGGATGACACTGAAGTCTCCAATGTGCCACTGTCAGTTCAATACTTCCCTTGACGTTGTTGTCATGTCCATTGTGACACCTGTTAGTATTGTTGGTAATATGCTACCATCCACAGCATTTTGGAGTTCCTGCTCTGAGAGAGAAACCCAGTTACCTGCTCATTTTGAGTCTATCCTGTGCAATCTTGGATTGGGAATGTGTTTGTTTCTGATTCTGCCCAGTAGGATTGCAGACAACTGGCTTTGGGGGGAAGGCCTTGGGTTGTCAATCAATGTGTTTTCTTGTTTAAATATCTTTATCGTACTGGTATCCTTCACTAACAGTATCCCTCATCATGGATAGATTATTTATTGATTTCCACAATTCCAGTGCCTATCCAATATTATTTGAAGCGTCAATCTCGAAAAAAGATCACTGCGAACTATTTTAATCACTTGGTGTTTTAATATGCTTCAGCTGTGGGCTCATTGAAAAGCGCCTTGTGGGATTTTGTAAAAGGTGCCAATGTTTCTTTGGCAAAATGTACTTTGATACAGCAAAGACTGTCGATCTCCATCCAACATGCTTTCCCTACCATCAGCAATATCGTTTCTTACTAAATGCCTTTCCTGCTTCTTCGCCGCTGATTGCCATTGAGGTCTAGTCTATCTTTTGTATTCAGTGAGACTAAAACTCAAGCAAAAACTGTAGAAGACTTTTGCTACTGTCTCAAACGTCGCAGAAAACGAATCGTCATTGCATGTTGTAACTTCGGTCAGGAAACCTCTTGATCCGGATAGACACAATTTCCAGGTACTCGAGCTTCTACCATACCGTGTTACAACTGGACAGCAAGTTTCTGAAGGTACCCACCCGCTTATTCCCAAAAAAAACGATACCTGAAGAGCTCCCTCACATTGGGTTTGCATTAGTCCTCGTCCTCAACCTCTGCCTTCTACCATAACGTGCTTGTACATCCGATTACAAGCCTGTTTTGTTCGCAGTGTAGCAAAAGTTTTTCTTCACGAGCATCTTAAATGCATGTTGTTCCGTTTCAGATTCCTTTCGAACCCATTCGTGTATGCCATAACTATGACTAAAGATCAGACAGTTTACCAACGAAATGTTTTTGCAGAGAGAGAATTGCTGTTGTATTTTGAGAATGGAATTTGATATGAGCTATTTTCCCTGGTGCTTTGCTAAATAACAGATTCCTTATTTTTAGAGAAGGAAATATAAATCAATCTGGATGTTTGCCTTTTCAAGAAACCTAACATATCCATCACATGACCTTGAAAATAAGCTTTTCATTTCACTGAAATACATTTTGTTCACTGAACTATGTTGTCCGCATTCTACTAACGGGACATATGACAGCCGTTCAAGCTTTGACTTACTTTTGGTGACAGAATGTGCAAATTTAAAATGGAAAGATATCCTACTTAAAATAAAAAATACCATTTTTCTAAGATGAAATTTTTGTGTAGAAACTGAATCTAAAAAAATGCATAATTCTTAAATTGAAAATTTTCCCATAGCACTGGAGCAGCATATTTCTGCCCAAGTCCTCAAAATTTGAGCACGAAATCGCCGCAAAAAAATAAGTCCTTCAAAACTGGGACTCTCGGGCTAAACAAATATAAACTGCTCTTGAGGATGTCTTGGCTATAGCAGGTTATATGTGGTTAGCCTTAACCTCACAGTTTTGAGGACTTATTTTTTGTTTGTTTTGCGAAGGCCTTCTTTATTTTTTTCACACCCTCCGAAATGTTAGTGGTAGGGGTAACATATTACTACTTATTTTTTTTCAGTACATTCAACTTAGTCAAGTTTTATATTGCCTATTTAGCTTAGGAAATACCAGAACCAAAAGACACAAAACAATCCCATAGCTATACCATTGAGGAGTTATGGCTTTTTCACTCACAAAATGGCGAAATTGCATTTTTCCCCAAATCAATTGTCACCATGACCGCCGACTTCTACCCTGTTTCAAAAAATCAGGAAAGATTGACCCATTTCATGATTTGAATATTAACAAATGTTACCCATGTCCCACAATGGAGCATTATAAAGAAATTAGTCACGTAATAGGTGTTCATGTTCATTACACTCACAGGAAAATAGCAAGTCAAAATTTTTTGTCACCCGAAAACGGCCATTTTGGCTAACATTGGCCAAAAAAACTGAATTTTCTCAAAATCAGTGAAAAATTATGGAGGTTTTAAGTGCCAAAATCTGAAAAATATATGATATTTGACCTTAAAAACATTTAAGTAATCAAAATTTTTGATGGTTTTCAATCCTAAAAAAATATTTTTTTTTTTTTTTTTTTTTTTTTTCACACCCGTGTCCGCAAAAGTAAGTCAAAGCTTGAATGCTGTCATATTAATGTGCTAGGTCATGTCCAAATGGATACTGAATTCAAACAAAACTCTTGCAGTTGGGGTTATGTAGATGATATGCATGATTCGCAAAGAGTGTGCACAAGAACTGCGCCATTGACTTGAGCACTTAAAAATGACTCAACAACACTGAATAAAAGTGACAATTTTATCCCATAATGTTGCAAAAATTAGAGCCCAGAAGTATGCATAATGGCAGTGTTTGGTAGCAACATTGTGTACTGAAAGGACCATAACAGGTTCCTTGATTTTTGCTCGCCTGAACTTTGTTCGGCAGAGAGTTAGTAATCACTTTTCTGGCTGTCTGTCTGTCGGTCTGTCTGTCCGTCTGTCGGTCTGTCTGTCTGTTGGTCATGCTGTTGGTCTGAGGACGTTCCGTGTTCACGGCTTTGTGACGATTTATCTGGAGTTCCGTAAGGCTATGATGATGTAACTTGGGGGAAAGACGGGGTCACGTTCTCGACCTGATTAGGATTTGGGCATAAATATGCAAATTAGTATCTAATTGGCATAATAACGAAAAATTTTCCCGCAAGGCTTGTGTACAAGTTTTCTTGGAGTTCAGTAAGGCGTATGATCTGATGTAACTTGGTTGTGGATGGGAGCGGGCTGGAGAGAGAGAGTTTCTCGAAAATGATTAGATTTCAGGCGTATTTCGGGCAATACGTATGCTGCAAATGAGCTAATTAAATAGCAAAAAACAGCGTAATGCTATAATTTTGAAACGGTACATGGATACAGAAAATTCCTACTGCAGTGAAGCCTATCATGGTGCGCATCGTTTTTGCAATTTGAACGTGGGTGTGATACATGCGGCCTGGCTTAGGTATGCAAATGAGCTAATTAATTAAATATGCGTAATTAACTGTATCTCTGAAACCGTACATCGGAAAGGCAACAATTCCTTCGCTGGCATGAAAGGAATACTATGCCATGCTCTTTTGGGTGCATCATAATTGGGTCTCAAAGTGCATGTGGGCCGATAAAGGGGCATTTTTTTATACAATGATCTAATTTTAAATATGCAATAATTGCTGTATCACTGAAATTGTACATTGGATATGCAAAAAAATTCCTTCGATACATGCGACTTTTATGCCGGACATCTTTGTATGAATCACAATTGCGGCAAAGTGAAAGGTGATCAATTAAAGGGCATTGTTTGATGCAATTGATCTAATATTAAAATATGCGTAATGCTTGTATCGCTTAAATGGTACATTGGATCTGCAAAATTCCTCGCTGCATGAGACTACTATATGGTACATCTTTTGTGTGAATCTAATTGTGTCAAAAATGCATGTCGGACACTTTAAAGGGGCATTCTTTGATTATTTTAAAATTGCAACAATGCTAAATGCTTGGTCCATTTCAACCCCAAATTTTCTCAGGTTGTCAATGGTCAGTGTGAAATTATACACCTTCAAAAAGAATTTGATCAGGAGTTTGTTTACATTACAAATAAATTTAGGTTAGCAATGTGTGTCGTTGGCATTAAATGGCTGTGTTGATTTGGTTTGGTGTACAAAACAGGTGTACAAAACACAAGAAGACTTATCAAAAGGGGGAGTACACACAACCAAAGGATTAACATCAATATAGCATAGATCAGTGCCCATGTTTAATTTGAAATGATTTTGTCTAGGCCTGAACTTTGTCGGCAGAGACTTAGTCATCACTTTTCTGTCTGTTGTCTGTCTGTCATGTTGTCTGTCTGTCTGTCTGTCCGTCTGTCTGTCTGTCTCTGTCATGCTGTCTGTCTGCTCGCCGTCCGTGTTCCCACCTCGCTGTGTCGATTTATCTGGAGTTCCGTAAGGGCTACGATGGTGTTTGTAACTGGTTGGAAAGGAGGCGGGTCCATGATTTCTCGACTTGATTAGATTTTGGCGTTTAAATATGCTAATTAAGTATTAATTTGCATAATTTACGAAAATTTTACCGCAAAGCTTTGTACAAGTTTCAGGAGAGTTCCGTATAAGGCGTATAATGATGTAACTCCCTGGTGGAAGGCGCGGGCTGGAGAGTACTCGAACTGATTAGATTTGGGCGTATTCGGGCAAATTAAGTATGCAAAGGAGCTAATTAATATGCAAAAATCAGCGTTATTTGATATAATTTTTAAAGAATCGGATACACAAAATCCTTCACGCATGAAAGGCCTAGCATGGTGGCATTTTTTTTGCAATTTGAAGTGTGTGAATATGCGGCTTATGGTATGCAAATGAGCTAATTACATATGCATAATTACTGTGTCCTCTGAAACAGTACAATCGGATAGGCAAAAATCCTTAGCTTCATGATCTAATACTATGTCATGCATCTTTGTGTGAATCATAATGGTGGTCAAAAGTGGCAGTTTGCGGCGTTAAAATTAAAATATGCTAATTAAGTCTCTAATTTGCATAATTTAAGAAAAAAGGCCTTGGTACAAGTTTTCAGGAGTTCTGTAAGGCGTATAATGATGTACTTGGTGGAGGAAGCGGGGCTGAGAGTTCTCAGACCTGATAGATTTCGGGCCTATTTGGGGCCTTATTTCGGGGCAAATTAACGATGCAAATGAGCTAATTAATATGCAAAAAAATCAGCGTTAATTGCTATTATTTGAAAAAAGGTTTACACCCGGATACAACAAAGTTCCTCACTGCCCATGCGGGATGCGCTATATGATGTTGCGCATCTGTTTGCCATTGAAAGTAAGTGATATATGCGGCTTAGGGATGAAATGGAGTTAATTAAATATGCCATAATTGCGTATCGCTGAAATTGAAACGGTAACATCGGATATGCAAAATTTCTCATACATGAAAGACTAGTCTTGCAATCATCTGGGGGTGGAATCATTAATAGGTCAAAGTGATGGGGGGCCAATTAAAGGGGGCATTTGGTTGTTGTTACATGGACCTAATTATTAAATATTTTTTGGTAATTGCTTGTATAGCGGAAACAGTACATTGGATATGCAATATTGTGTGTTACATGGAGCAGGTGGGAGTGTTGGGGAGGCGCGGGGGGGGGGTGGAGAGGGGGAGGGGGGGGCGAGGGCGGTGGGGGGGAGGAAGGGGCCCGGGGGGGAGGCAAGGGGGGGGGCGGGGGTAAGGCGGGGTAGGGGGGCGGGGGGCAGGGGGATTGGCGGTGAGGAAGGCGCGGAGACGGGGAGGCGCGGGGGGGGGGGGAGGGGGCGGGGGAGGCGGCGGCGGGAGGGGGGGAGGGGAGGGGGGCGGGGGGGGGGGGGGGGGCAGGGGCGGGGGGGGGATTTCTTAGGGTCTAGGGGAGGCGGGGCGCGTAGGGGGGGGGGTGATACGAGGGTGGGTGGGGCGGGGGGGGAGGGGGGAGGGAGGGGGGGGGGGGAGGGTCGGGGGAGGGGGGGGGGGAGGGGGGGAGGGGCAAGGGGGCTCCTTTCGGGGGGGGGGGTATGGGGGGGGGGAGGGGGGGGGGGGAGGGCGAGCGGGGGGGGTGGCACTATGGGGAGGGGGGGCGAGGGTCATACAGAGGCCGGGGGGTGGGGCGACTGTCGCTCGTATGGGGGGGGGGGATGGGCGGAGCGGGGGGGGGGAGAGAGAGGGGGGGGAGGTGGCGGGGGGGGGGGCCAGGGCATGGGGGGGGGGGGGGAGGGGGGGGATGGGAGGGGGGGGGGGGGGGGGGAGGGGGGAGGGCGCGCGGGGGAGGGAGGGGAGGGGTGGCGGCGGGGGGGGTGGGGGCCGGGAGGGGCTCTTGGGCGGGGGGGGGGGATGGGGGGGGGGAGGAGCCTTCGGCCGGGCGGGGCGGCAAGGGCCTTCGGGGGGGGCGGCGGAGGCGGGGGGAGAGGGGACCGGGGGGGGGGGGGGGGGGGGGGCTGAAGGGGGGGGTGGGGGGGAGGTAGGGGGGGGGCGATGGGGGGAGAGTTGGGGGACCGGGGAGGGGGGAGGAACGGGGAATGACGGGCTGGGAGGGAGGGGGGCGGGGGGAGGGGGGGGGGGTGTGGGGGAGGGGGGGGGGGGATGGGGGGGGGGGTGATGGGTTTGGGGGGGGGGGGGAGGGGGCGGGGGGGGAGGCAGGGGGGCGGGGTGGGGGGGGGGATCCTGGGCGGGGGGGGGAGGGTCGGGGGGTGCGCGCGGGGGGGGGAGCGCGGGTAGACGGGGGCTTAGGGGGGGAGGGGGGGTGGGGCCCGGGGGGAAGAGGGGGGGGGGGGGGAGGGGGGGGGGGCGCGGGGGGGGGGAGGTCTGGGGGGGGGATGGGGGGGGGGGGGGGCGATGTTGGCCTAGTTTTCGGGGGGCGGGGAGGGGCGGGGGGGAGGGGGGGGAAGGGCTGGGGGCGGGGGCAAGGGAGGCGGGTGGGGGAGGGTAGGAGGAGGGAGGGGGGTGGGGGGGGGGGTGCGGGGGCGTAGGGGGGGGGGACACGGGGGGGGGGGGGAACGGGGGGGGGGGGGGGGAGGGGTGGGGTGGTCCCGGGGGGGGGCAGGGGGGGGGGAAGGGGGGCGGGTGGGCG
Organism: Ophioderma brevispina; assembly: GCA_023653785.1. Classification (NCBI taxonomy): domain Eukaryota; kingdom Metazoa; phylum Echinodermata; class Ophiuroidea; order Amphilepidida; family Ophiodermatidae; genus Ophioderma; species Ophioderma brevispina. Next base: position 241,615 of record JAMKCH010003322.1, on the reverse strand, counting down.
GGGAGGGGGGGGGCCCGGGGGTGGGGACGAGGAATGGGGGGGGGGTAGGGCTTGGGTTGGGGGGGGACGGGGAGGGGGGTGGGGGGGAGGGGTGTGGGGAGAGGGGTGGGGGGGGGGGGGGAGAGGAGCAACCAGGGTGGGGGGGGGGTTTGCGGGGTGTTGGTGAGGGCTGGGGGATGTTGTTGGCAGGGGTCGTTGGGGAGGGGTGGGGTTGTTTGGCGATGTTGGGGAGAGGGTGGGAGAGGGTGGGGGTGTGGGTGGGGGTGTTGCGGGGTTGTTGGGGAGGGGAGTGGGGTGTTGCGGGGTGTGGAGGGGTTGGGGGGATGGGGAGGGGTGGGTGTTGCATAGGGTGGGGTGTCGTAGATATTGGGAGGGGGGTGGGGTGGTGGGGAGGGGGATATCTGCAATCCTCCACTGTATTTTTTTTATTTTCAGAGTTTTTTCATATGTATACATACCACTTTTTTGCAATCTGTTGTGCTGCTCTTTGTTTACAGCTATACGCGAAAGCAGGCGAGGCTTGTGGTTCGAAGAACCGCCTTGTTGATCTGGTTATCAAAATCATAGCTTGGACCCCCCCAAAAAGTAATCTCAGAAAATAGTTTCTGATGAATGGTAATTGAGTGTGAACAATGACGGTCCATTTTTTGTGTTGTTTTCATAAGCGAGCGCAAGCGAAGCTCTTAAATACTAATGCGTTAGACACGTATTGAAAAGCTATTGAGGTAACGCGATAGTCTGACCGGGTTTAAAAAATACCGACCCTCATTTGAATCCCCCTTTTCGTTCTCCATTTAACTTCTACGGAGATAATAAAACGACGGGGAACCGGACAAAAAATATTGTAATGTAATTTATTTGTAGGTCCGATATTCAACAAAGGAATTTATTTAATTCTCCATTGTGGATATTTGGTTTCTTGCAAATTGATTTTTAGCACTTGTTTCTAACATTAAACCTATGATGTGGTTGCTGATGTTTTAAAATTAAATTGGAATAATTTTAACAAACGATAAATAAATACTGATCAAATAAAATTTCCCAATAGATGACGCTCTTTAAATTTCCTGAATTTCTTCAGGGGAGGTCGGCAAGAAATCCTAATTTTAGACATTGCCATGGTTTAAAACACGACTCTAAAAGGAAGATCTTTTGACTGAAACATTCTGATTTTTTCATGTTGTCAGGGCGGTTGGATTCACGGCAAACAACATTTTTTTTTTGACCAAAGCTGTCCTACTATTCGGCGGAAGTAGGAGTAGTTAGAAAGTAGAAAGAATAAATACGACTTAAACCATGGGGCTGGCACCGATTGTGGATTTGGGCATTTGGGATTCCCAAACGGTATAATTTATGGAATTCTGCGTGCTTCTGGGAAAAATATGACAGAATGAAAGTGTATCTGAGCGCTCGCTTTTAAGGTTCTACCTGCATCATATTAAAACTATATACTGTGAAGCAGCTGCGCTAACCAAAGTTATTACATATATTTTATCACTCACAATACCAATATCAAAATAATATATTTCTAATATAAAATCGCTTGTAACCCATGGCTAAATTCAATTGCATGATAATGCATCAAATAATTAAAAAATAGAATATTCATTGAGCCCGCGGCCAGAAGTGACCTGAAGGCACAGAGAAGGAGCCAGTGTACAATATGCTTCTAATTTTTATATTTATATTACTCAGTTGTAAATTTGCAGGAGATCTGACTATTTTACTATAGCAAGTCTCTTCCCAATGGTGACATTACAAAATCACCTCTTTAAACTCGTTCAGAAGATCTGGTCTTAGTATATCATGATAATTTAGGAAATATTATTGATGTTAAAATCGTCGAGGTAGTGGATTACTCGCTGCAAAACAGTGTATTTTCTAATAACGGTCATTTGATTAAATATTTGTGACATACTAGCCTTTAGTTAAGTCTGTATTTGACCGTTCGATATGCGTAAGAGCGCCCTCCTGCCGTTAAATCTTTGAAAAGACTAGTACTCGGGTTACACCGGAATTTGATGCCGTTCTGTGCTGTTAGGTTGGCGTGACCTCCCCCCTGAAGTGTAAAGGCAACAAGCCAACACACCTGTTTCCCGTTAATTTTGGCCAAAATTAGCTTTTACCCCTAGTGATTTGAAAATCTGGGTAAGGACTGCCTAATCTGTATTGAAAAGGGAAGAGAATGATCAATCCAAATATGCCATTATTTTAAAGTAAGAGTGAGAGTGATACAAATTGGATGATTAATTTGTAGGATCAGTGATCTTGAGATGAGCTTGAATGAAAATATACCCAATGTATTCTAAATAATATCATAAAATTAGATACAGATAATTTTGTATTGAATATTAGTGTGCACACTAGAGAATTTGAGAAGACACGAGAGTGAGGAAATATCAGAACATGGTAACGCGACAAGTAAAATGATGAACAAGTCTTTAAGTGTCAAAATTGATGTGGTAGATGTTCCATATGTCGTGATGATTGCATAATTGATGTGACGATGATTATTAGAGCCCGCTTTTTTGCGTCTTGGATAAATAGATATAATACAGAATCGCAGTCTGTATTGCTTGTATGTTGAATGCAATTAGCTAAAACATCAGTTTGTGGGTTTGAATTTTTAAATATTCTGCAGTGTAAAGGAGTACTTTTGAAAGGCATGATTAAGGAGCAGGTGTGAGGGAATTAAATATGAAACTTGAAAGGTGGTTTTAAGGGTAAAATTAAGAATTCTGACAGTTGATTACAGAGGATTACAAAAACCCAAAAATCCTGAAAAAACTAAAAGCTGATTAAAGTATGCATTGTGGGATTTCTTACAAGCCAATATCGAGCATATTAAGAGGCATGTTTTGTGCATTTGTGAAACAAGGGACAATTTATTTTTCCACTTTTGTTTGAAGGTGCATTTTGTGATTCCAGCACCTTCTGTTTAATTCATGGATCCTAGATATCTTGAGAAAAGCTTATTCTAAAAATTTGAACTGATCCCAATCTTGCGGTTTTGTGTTATAAGCAAGTACATCCCACGGGTCCCTCCCTAGGCTACTGTGCTGTAATTATCTCGTTTATGGACAGGAACATAAAAAATAGAATTTCTTACAGATGCGACCAAATATGAAAGTAGAATGGGCACACAATGGATTACTAAGGCAACGGTTCAGAGATATAAAAATCTCAAAAATATTAGGTAAAGTCGGGGGGACGAAGCTGAGATCACGAATGCCCTTAATTTTCTAGCCATATTAGACATTTACCTCTTATGTATAAGACATGTTATAGTAGATTAAACACATCGTGTCACCTATAGACTTTGTCAAAGGTATGGCATGAATGGGAGGGAATGGACATTAAAATTCCATGTAAATCTATTGAAACATGTATAGTACAATAGCAGAGAAAAATAATTTTTTGCTTAATGAAAGCATTAAGTCAACATAAACATATTCTACATTAACTTTCGAAACATTCTTGACTAATATAGGGGTGTGCAACTGCAGGCGCGGGCCATATGTGCGGCCTGCTAAGAGCGGCACGGGTCGAGAGAACTTAAAAAAAAATAAAATGCTCATAAATATTGGATATAATAAATTTAAAAGAAGTCATTTGAATTACTTCAGTTTCCTCAATCTGAAAACCAAACTTTTCTAACATTGTATAAAAATTAGTCCATTCATCAATCTAAAACCAAAATTTTCTAGATATTGCAGGAAAATTGTCCAATTTCATAAATAAATGAAGCCCAAATTTTTCTAAATTTAAAAAAAGAAAAAACCTAAAAAATTAAAAAAAAAAAAGGGAAAATTTATGTTACATGTGCTCCAAAAATCGCATCTTCGGTGTAGCTATGGGCCCCTTTTCAGCAAAAATTGGATACATATAGGGTTCTCATACTTCCCAGGTCGTGGAAGCATGGCATAAACTCACCTCGAGCCCCCCTCATTACTCGTTTGGGCCTCGCCTCGTTGTGGATTCAACCAATGTGGGCCCCTGATCAAAAGTTGGACACCCGAGGGGACTAATAGTAGTACGTAAAATGATATTCAATTTCTGTAAAACAGGTGGGTTGAATGTTACGGCCTTTGACCGCGCCATGTTTTGGATATGAAGGGAACAAGTCTTCTCTGGAAAGGCCAGATTATCGTTCATGAAGCAAGTGAATAGGACCACATATTCTGCCGCCTCTCCAACTAATCGATGATGTCCAAAACTTTTCCTGTGGTGACACGATGGATTAAATCTATTAAATTGTATGATTTTGACTTAATCTTTTTCTGTCAAACTGCAAAAAAGTGGTTGAAAACCATCATGTACACCAACAGCTGTGTATAAAGCCAAGAAATGTAATTACAGTAATATGGGAAATTTTAAAATTACTTTTGAGTTTCTTACACTTCATTGGCAATAAAAAACTGAAGAAAAGAAACCTGTTTTAAAAAAATGAATATTTATTATCTTTCCTGAGATAGCCAGCAAACGAAAAGTGTTGAAAAAAAATCCCATGTGTGCTTGGCCGGATTGGAGCTGGCAAGCTCTGTATTACTAGAACGGTGCTCTTCCAAATGAGCTAACGGCCTGGTTGTAGAGGAGCAAGAGAAATCATGTATAGGGTTAGGTCTGAAAGTTGTCCATCGCTTTCCAAGTGGGTAGCATTCAGAAGAGTTATTAAATACAATTTGTATTGTTTGAAATTTTAAATATTAGTCTCCAGGTTAGACAAGGCATGAAAAAACAATTGCTTGTGTGTTTTAGTTCTCCTGGTAGCCCAAGGAGGACCCACCCCCTTCACACTTCTGTGTTTTAACTGTGGAAGGAAGAAACTGGCAAAAACCTCTGATGTGAAAGGTTGGTGTGATATAGAAATAAATAGCAAGGGAAGAAAAAAGATACTGTTTGAAAATGATGAAGAAAAAAACATTGCCAAGCATTGAAGTTGGGCCCCCACAAATTGTTTGGAAGTTTTTCAAGCTTGTACCTTTTTGCCTATGGACGATACTTATATTATTGATTTTATATAAGCCTATTGCATTTTGTTGAAAAGCAATTTTCCCCCGAGGCGTACTTTTAAAGTTTTGTGGACTGAGCATTTGGTTCAGGGAAAACACAAAAATACTACTTAAAATTTCAAGGCTGTAATAACAGTTTTTAAGTATGGCAATTCTGCCTTGTACAAGCACTAAAAGGACTATAGATGGCACCTTAAGATAAAAATTGATTTTAAATCACACATTGTTTGGCTGGGGACAACCTGCGCAGTAATAATATGTAGGTGAACTATTTTTGATGAGCTTTGCAGTGCTGTTATTAGGAAGTAAGCCACGCTCTTGGTCTCTATTTAGAAATATTCACAATGTAGTGTGGACCTGCAATGTTAATGGTTCATAATTTAATTTTTTAATATGACAGAATTATGTTTACTTTTGATTGAGAGTTGTCTCTAGCTGACAGTTTATTTTTCTCTATTTCTTTTCTATCATCGTACAATTTTGTTTCTTCCTGCATGACAAATCGACATTGACATGTGAAAAATCTGATCGTTTGGCATTTCACTATTGAAGAGAAATCTGACAAGTCAAGACAAATGTTATTATAACAGAATATTGATTCAGTTTTTCATTACATCAAAAAGTACCAGGAGCTAGATACTTTTATGGCTTCAACAATGATGTTGTACGTCTTGGAAGTGGTAACTATGGGTGTGCTAACTCTGCTGATCATTGCAGGCAATCTTGGAACCATTGCAGCATTTTGGAAGTAACCTGTTCTTGAGAGCTAAACCAAGCAACCTGCTCATACTGAGCTTATCCTGTGCAGATCTTGAATAGGACTGAATATTCTTGTATTTGTTATCCCAAGCAGGATTGCAGGATATGGCTGTGGGAAACACTGGGATGTCAGATCAACGATTCTGGATTAAATGTATTTGTCAGCATGGGATTTTACTTTAACAGCAATCAGTTTGGATAGATATCTCCTGATATCAAGATCATACCCAAGATACATCATTCTTCAATCAAGAAAAAGAATTGTTACCATTATTTGTATTGTTTGGTTATACGCTGCATGCTGGGCCATTACAGAGATGATTTTGTGGGACAAAGTGAAAGTGCAAACTGTTGATGGTTTTGGGACTACAGCCAAAATGTTACTCCCACCAAGCATGCATTGCATAACACTGCATTATCTTTTGCCATGAATGGTTTTCTACCCCTGGTGGCAATAGAGTTTCTCAGCATATCATTTGTTGTGAAATTGAGACAGAAACTCAAGCGCATTAATCCAGTAAATGTGAGTACCATTCCACCAGCCTCCAGGAGTCAAGGTCTATTAGACTTCAATATAAGAGCCAGTCTTGAATCTACTCAAGCTTCTGCAGTTGAACGGCATAATCCTGAAGATATCACATTTGCTCCTGAGAAGCGGTACATGAAAGCTGCTGTCACACTGGGTGCCTTAGTTATGGCTCTCAACCTCTGCCTTCTGCCATACGTATTCTACACCTTAATAACTAATCTCTTTTGTCCACATTGCAGCAATGTTACTGTAAGAATTGTCCTGATGGATGTAATCCGTTTCTTTCAATTTCATGTCTGAATCCATTCTTGTACGCTCGTCCTATGAGCAAAATCAGGCAGTTCTACAAGAATTTGTTTTGCAAGAAGTAATTTTAATATCCTGAGTAAAAGTAGAAAAGCAGTTCAGGCTATCTATGTAAGCCTTTCTAATGCACGGCAGTATATTATAAATCTCAAACCTCCATATAACAAACCTAATTAATATAAATCATGAATAGATTATTACACAAAATAGAAACAGATGCATTGAAATTACTTTCAAGCATTTTTATATGAATAAATAATGCACAAACTTTGAAAAATCAAACAGTATTCAATATGTGATGTATGCAACTACTCTGGGATTTGATATACTATATTCCATGTTACCTGGACTAGCTCTCATTTATATGAAGGTATTCAAAGAACAGCAGAGAGGCTGTACACAAGTACCCAAGGCCAGTTTCGTGGTACAGTTGGGAACAAATCAATGACTATTCATTCCTATTTGAAATAATTAATAGCGGTGGTCTGTGTGTCTGTCTGTCTGACAGCGGAGACCGAGGGTCACACGTTCCTGAAACTTGGTGGGATGGTGCCCCTTGACTGTCCGTCATTCAAGGTCAAAGGAGGTCAAATGGGGGTAAAACATTGGCGTATGGACATGAAACTTGGAGGGTGGGGTCGATTGTTGATGCCAGAAAATTGTTATATATGTCATGACAAGGTCATCAGGGGTCATTCAAGGTCAAAGGAGGTCAATGAGGTAAAACTTTGGTTTGTCCAGAAGAAACTTGGTGGGCGGGGTCGATAGTTGAGGCCAAAAATAGAAGTTCCTGACACAACAGTATTCAATATGTGATGTATGCAACTACTCTGGAATTTCATATACTAGATTCCATGTTGCCTGGACTAGCTCTCATTTATATGAAGGTATTCAAAGAACAGCAGGGAGGCTATACAAATAACCAAAGGCCAGTTTAATGGTACAGTTGGGAACAAATCAATGACTATTCATTCCCATTGAAATAAGGACTGATATTAAGAAAAACTGATAAGAGAGAGGAAGCTGAAATATTTTGGTCACATTATGAGAAGAGAACAGCATTGAGAAGCAAATCTTCACAGTGCCGTGAAGGTCGTAGAGGAAGAGGTCGTCTGGCAACAGCTTGGAAAGATGGAATAAAGGAGTGGACTAAAAGGAGTATGGCAAAGCACTAAGTTGGAGGGATCGGGGGAAAAATGGCGAGGCTCCTGTGAAGCCACAGCAGTGCCTATGGGTACCATCTGAATGAGAGAGAGAGAGATTTGAAATGGTCATCATGTGGGCCAATAACCTTTGGCACTGGCCTGAAAGTCTAAACAGTGATGGAATCAAGTATAAAACAACTATTTTGCCACACCGCCCATGACTAAAATATATCTCCATGTGGTAAGTGCAATAGCTGCCATGTGATAAATCTGTGTGCTGCCATGTATTTGAACAACATTCAATTTATTTTTCCTTGAGTCAGTGACTCTTGAAATGTCTGAAGAACCACTTCAAGAGTCACTGACCAAAGTCTTGGTTAATATTATGTTTAGTGGGAATTTCTGACAAATGGCAGCTATTGCACCTACAAGCTTCTTGCATTCACATGAAGATAATAGGTTAAACCTGAATTGATATGGAGTCAAGCTCATTGCAGATTGATGTTTTATTTGAGTTAAAATAATGTGTGGATATGTGTGTGATAATTTGGTAATTTTATGCGGAACAATCGTAAATATTTTGTGACACTTAAAGATTTGAAAGTGGTTTATTGTACATAAACCTTACATGTACTAATGTGATAACTTTACCTCAATGTAAATTAGATTCAGATTTGCAAGTAAGGTGTTTGCACATGCTGACTTTGATGCCGTATTTAAGATGTAAAATGTGACAAAACTTTGGAAGAGTTAATTCATTACAATAGTGAAGTTGCCATTTGAGGGCATGTGTTGTCCAGTGGATTGAACGCTCGCCCCGCACGCCAAAGTCATGGGTTCGAGCCCCACTGTGGCCAACGTGTTGGCCTTGGTAAGGCACTTTAAACTACAAGTACTCCTCTTCACCCTGGTGTATAAATTGTACCATCTATAGTCAATGTGGAGTAAGAGACTCTCTGTTCAGAGGAGTGGCGACCCCCACAGCAAAAAATACTAGAGGAGTCGGGTCCAAACGCTATGAAATAGAGATGGGCACTCCGCACCCAGCTTGCTCGGCATACACGCATTTGCTAAAGGAAATATGTCACATGTTCAAGTAACATACATACCCAAATGTTTTCAAAATATTTCATGATTTATCAAGATTTTTTTTGAACGTATGTCAGTCATTATGTGATTGTTCCAGTGTTGTATAGGTGCTAGTTGAGTGAACGGGAGCGACCGGGATTGACAACAATTTTCACCTATCAACTTTGAATGCTTACAGAGTCTACAATATACATATATATGTACCCTTTATAATGTTAATCATATAATTAAGTGTAATAACTTATGGATTCAAGTGTTTTTTTGATAATTGTCCTCGCCGAACGAGTTCGAGAATGGGGCGTGGGAAACATATGAAATGAGAGCGCCGTCCGTTCCCTCCATCTGTAATAAAAAAATGTTAACCACTCTTCTAAATGGTAACGATGGAAACTTTCACCCCCCCCCCTCCAACAAACGAGTGAAAACTCTGTAACCATTCCAACAGCGTGCTTTTGTGCTTTAAAAAGAAGTGTTTTTTTTTTTAAAAACAAAAAATGTGGATTTCCACTCGTTTCGTGTTGTCCTTCGTTCCACTCCTCAAAAGCGTTGTTCCCTCGTTTTTTAAAATCCTCAAACGAGTGGAGAGATTCCAATCTTTTTGGAGTGATTTTCACTCTCTCTTGAGTGGGAAATTCCCCCACTCTTTTTTTTTAAAGTTTACAAAGCACTCATTCTTGGAGTGGTTTTACACGAGTTACATCTTTTGGGAGTGAAATTTCACTGTTTTACATTTAGAGAGAATTGTGTCCACGATTTATCTGGAGTTCTAAGGGCAAACAATGATGCACTTGGGTGGAAAGAAGCGGGTGATGAGTTCTTGACCTGATTAGATTTTGGGCGTAAAAATATGCTCATTTTAATTAGATACTTAAAAGTATCTAATTTGCTTAATTTATGAAAAATTTTTGCAAGGCCTGTGTACTACAAGTTTATGAGTTCGGTAAGGCGGTTATAATGAGGGATGGTAACTTGGTGGAAGGACAGTGGGCTGAAGAGTTCCCAACCTGATTAGATTTTGGCGTATTTTGGGCAAATTGAGTATGCAAATGAGATATTAATATGGCAAAAATCAGCGTAATGCTATATTTTTCAACGGTTACATTCGGATACTCAAATTCATGCGCTGCATGAAAGAATATCATGGGGGCACATCTTTGTTGCAATATGAAAGTATGTGACATATGCGGCGTAGGTATGCCAATGAGCTAATTTAAATATGAATAAATGGTTCTTAAACGGTAGTCGGAGGATATGCAAAATTCCTTCGCTACATGGATACTATGCCATAGGGAGGGGGTGGGTTGTTGGGGGGTGTGGGGAAGGGTGTGGGTGTTGTTGAGGGCAGGGTCGTAGGGGTGGTGGGGGAGGGTGTGGGGTTGGTGCAGGGTGGTAGGGGTGTTGGTTTGCAGGGTGTTGGGGACGAGGGTGAGGGGTTGCTGTTGTTGGGAGGGGCATGCCTGTTGTGGGAGGGGGCGTTGGAGAGGGGGTATGGTGTTGAGGGGCGTGTTGGGGAGGGGGTTAGGGTTTTGCGAGGGGGGGAGGGGGTGCAGGGGGAGGGGGAGGGGGGGCGAGTAGGGATGTGGGGATGGGGCGGAGGGGGGTGGCGGAGGTTGAGGCGCGGCGTGGGTGGGGGGGGTGGACAGTGAATGTTGGGAGAGAGAGGAGAGGAGGTCTACAGGGTTGTGGTGGGGGGGTCGGGGGATGGCTGGTGTTGAGTGGAGGGCGGGGTGTAAGGAGGGGGTGGGGTGGAAGTTTGGTTGGGGGGTGTGGGGAGTTGTGGGATGTGGGAGGGGTGTGGGGTGGTTGCGGGGTGTGGGGAGGGGGTGGGGTTTTGTGGGGTGGGGGCTGGGGAGGGGGTGGGGTGTTGTAGTTGCATTTATCTCATGTTAGTGATCGCTAACATTCGGCGGGGACATATTTTTACGCATCGCATAAATAGGATTTCGCCTTATTCATATTTGCACCCAGTAACCATTCAAAATTGACCTGCCCCGTGACAAACTACATTCACAAATTAGCACTTTTGAAATTTTGCTTTGGCACATCACATCTTTAGAAAGGGACTACATGATGATTTACCCTGTCCGTTTACCTAACTTGGTTCATTTCAAGTAAGAATAATTCCAAAAATACAAAATGTTTCCCCTACCCCTTGATATTTTCCAGTGTGTAAAAAATATTGTTTTCAATAAAATAGGAATTCCAAGACAATTAAGAGCTTAGGCTTGAAAATTTAATCGATTATGCAACTTTTTTTTCCCACCAATCTTCAAAATTGGATATTTTTTTTTTTAATTTGCGGAATCCAATTTTTACTCATATTATTTTTGTATGATCCAATGTGGGAAAATATTGGATCAAAAACTAATAATGATAAATAGGATGATTTTCATCACCCAATATTTATTGGTCTCGCTATGAGTTTTAAAATATTCGGCTCGACTGCTTCTCGCCAAATATTTTGCAAATCATAACTCGACCAATAAATATGGGATCAATCGATCAGATTTTTATTATACCAAAATTGGGGGTTTGGGAACCCCTGTAAAAAAATGAAAAGGGTGATATTGTTGAAAATTATAGATTATGCCCAAAATATTCCCACGAGAATATAGTATTAAATTTTTGTTTAACTTCAAAATATTTGAGTTTTTTTTCAAAGCAAGATGCAACTATCAGCAAAATATAGGTTCTAGTGGACTCAGCATTGCCCCAAATACCCAAATGCGAGATCTGGAATGACAATCCAAACATTTTGCATTTTGGACTTCAGATTTTGATTCTCCACAAAATTTTAACCTAGAAAATTTTGTTTTGTTGGAGCATGTTAAAGCAACTTCACATTTTACACTTTCGGCAGTAAAAACTTTAGAGGTCAAATCTCAAACCATGTCGTTATTGTGACCCAATCATACTTCATGGCTGCCACATGGCTGAATGTTAGTCAATCCCTAGTTTAGCTGCATTTTTAAACCAAGAGACAATTTTTTTCTTCCAATTTTTTAAGTTCTATGCAAGATATTATACAATTATCTCTTTTATAGCGGACAGTTATAGTAGATTCGACATGTTTGTCATCTCTGTCACTTTTCAAAGGTATTGGCATTGAATGAGGGGAATATGCAGTGGATGGCAATTAAACTCCATGCTAAATCTATTGAATCACTCCGATGAGAACAAATCAATTTTGTGCTTAAGAAAGCATCAAGTACCTTAACTCTCAAATCATTAATAGTCTGATTTTTTATTCTGTCAGTAAACGCATATTGTCGATGGTAAGAATGCATTTGGAGGGGGATGTGTTGACGCATAAAAAAAAAAAATAAAAAAGCTGAAGTGATCAACTTTGTTCAACAGAAATGATGCTTTACCCCATTTTACATGAATTTTTTGTATCGATATGTAAAGGTTCATACCAGATTCCATTGATAGATGTGTGTTAAAGTTTGAGACACGCTATCGCTTCCTTTGTTTGCCGTCAATCAAAGAACGGTAAAGTGTCGTGAACCTCGAGGCTGGGTGAAGAGGAGGATTAGGCCACATAAATATTGTAGTTTGTATGAGTGACCAAAACTCTAAACTACCATAATAATTGAACCAAGCTGTCAAATATTATTTCTGGAACGAGATGAATTTGTAAACGTGTCAGATTTTCTAGTATTCCTTAGTGACGTAAAGAACTGTGGTGAGTAATAATTACTTACTCGTATCATTTTCTTATGTTGAATGATTCAGAGTTTGTTGAAGTTTGATGTTTGGAATTTATTCAGTGCATTTGCTTTGTAATATTTTCATCGTGAGAAAAGGACATTTTTTAATTATGGCCTTAATCTTATCCGGTATCCTGACATGGAATTTCTTATTAATTACCTGATGGGGTAAAAGCATATACAACCTCTTCAAAACGAATGGAATCGTCGACACGCCCCAAAAACTTTTAATGAACTGACAGGAATAAAAAATCTACATAATTGTATTTGCTTCAAGGGTATTCAATGTAAACAGGTGAGTTGAATGTTCCTGACTTTTGAACGCCCGTGCTATGGATAGGAAGGAACACAAATGTGTTTGTCCTCGATGTAAGCATGAAAGGCAGATATACTTATCTTTCAGGTACCCATGTGGAATTGGGCCACATATTCTGCCGCCTCTCCAATAATCTACAATGTCCAAAACTTTTCCTCCAGTGAAACGTTGAGGTGAATCTATTATAATTGCATGGCTTGACTTCTTGTTCTGTTGACAGCTAAAAGCCGTTGAACCGTCTATTATGTACACCAACAGCTGTGTATAAAACTAAGAATTTCTAAATATATATTACCGGTTGTACCTAATAAACGCCCCTGCTCTAATAAATGCCCCATACATTTTTTGGATAAAACAAATCAAGAAAATGAGTTGAGCTTACCTAAATCACATGATTTAATGGCCGGGGACTGTCGTAATCCATCATAATCGCTGTTGTCATCAATGCTTTATGCTTTGATCCGTCACTAATGGTAAGTAGATACACACAAAGAGGACTGGCAAACTGTGACGGTGATTTTTGACTTAATAACACCCCCCTTTTTCGAAAAATGCACGCCCCCAGGGCGTTTATAGGAACAAATACGGTATATTAGAAGATCTATTATATAAGAATATCTATATATTAATACCGGTGGTCTGTCTGCGGGTGTGTCTCTCTGACCACGTCGCTTTTCTTGGAGACGAGGGTCGCACGTTCCCGAAAAATTGGTGGGTGGGTGCCACTTGACATTCCGAAGACCGAGTTTATATTGGTTAGTGGATCAAAGGTCATCAGGGGTCATCAAGGTCAAATGGGGTAAACAGTGGTGTATGGGACATGAAACTTGGGTGGCGCTAGATTGTTGCTGCTGAAAATTTTAAAGGTCACGACGAGTATTGAGGGGTCATTCAGTCACAAGGAGGTCAAAATCGGGTTACCACTGGATCAGAATGTGAAAACTTGGTGGGCGGGGTCGGGGGTCGATGTTGAGGCCAAAAATTGTAAAGGTCATGGACCAGGTCATCAGGGTCATTCAAGCAGGTGATCGCAAAACCGCCTAGTTACATGGGAAATTTAAAATTACTTTGTGAGTTCTTCCACGGTCATTGAAGAAACATGTGAAATTTTTGTGTGTGTGCATGTGTTTTGTCCATCTGGTGGAAGAAACTGGCGAAACCTGGATTTACAGGCGATGGAATATTATAGAAATCTCAATGGAAGATAAAGATAAAATTTGTTGAAAATATGAAAAAAACATTGAAGATGCAAACAAGTGCAGCATTGAAGTTGCGGCCTTTCCATTGTTTGGAAGTTTTGGCTAACTTTGTACATAGGGTTGCAAAGGGGTGGACAGTTTCCGGGAATTTTGGAAACTTTCCCGGAAACTTCCGGGAATTTTGAAGGGCCGGGAATTATGGAATTTTCGGGAATTTTAAATTTGGCATTTTAAGTTTTAAACATTTTAAAACATTTGTCCCCAGAAAAAAAAATAAAAAAACATGTTTGTAGGCCTTCTTCAATTGTGTAAGTGCTAATATAAATATGCTATAGGCCAATTAATAACGGCTTTATTTCAGAAACAAAATGTATCAGTCAGGGCAACTTGATAGAAATCTAGCCAAAATCGTGGAAGGTGTCACATGTGCATTCCTAAGTTCACTACCACAAAAATATTTGTAAAGGACTTGTTTCTGTTGCACTATAATAGACTTAAACTCATTGGAAGTAGTGGTTTCTAAAATTGCAAAGACTCATTTTGATCAATTATTAAAAATTTACACAACCTGAGAGACTTATCTATTTTGTTCAGTATAATTAAATTTTTTATTTTGATGATACTGTCTTCATCACAAAGATATTACATGTCTAAATACAAGGAATATTCACAATATTAAAGTGTAAATCGCCCTGCTTGTAAAATATATCATTGCCACTTTTTTCTTTGAATCTGGAGCAAGACTGTTTTTCATGTCATTGTTGTAATATCATTGTATACCCTAATCAACCAAATATGGGCTATAGATAAAAAAAATGTGGAAATTTGGATTTCCACCCTGTGGCATAAAAGGCCTTGGGCAAATGGGGGTGGGGAAGACGGATCCGAGGCATTTTTCTGAGGGGGCGAATTTGGGTCCTTCTCCCTAGACTCTGTCACAAATGGTCAGTTCATTCGTTGTGGCTGGTTGGGGAGGGGGGCACCCTCTGCTCAGACCCCCCATTCTACACCCCTGTTTCCAAAAAAACAGTTGATTGGCTAAATTCCACTGTAAAATGTCATGCTTGTTACAGGAACAATTCAAACCACTTAAGTTGAATAGAAAATAAACTGAACCAAACATGTATTTTTTTTTTGTAAAGAGTTGGTGGTGTATTCATTTTGCTCATTGTTTAACATGCTTTGTTTATGCTAATAATTTATGTTTCCCTGTAGCATTTCAGTTCTACAAAGTACCGCATTACCTAATCTGAACAACAAAGGACCTTACAGTATGTATCAATTTTAAGAAAATTTGTTAATTCCCAAAATTCCCGAAAAGTTCCTAAAATTCCCATAATTCCTGTTATTCCCCAAATTTCCACGGAAAATTTCCCGCTCTGAAATTCCCGGGAATTTTTGCAACCCTATTTGACACTTTCTTTGCCTAGTGACGATACTGTTCATATTCTTATGTAAACGTCCTTCCTTTGAGTGATAAGCAATTTTCCCCATAGGCATACTTTAAAGTCTTGTGGACACTATAGCGCTTGCTTCAGGAAACCAATGTCTACTTATAAATTTCAAGGCTGTAATAACAGGTTTTAAGTATATATGACAATTCTGACCATGATTGTGACATCTTCAAAGGACTATAGATGGCACCTTTAGGTAAAATAATTTTAACTGTCAATTGTTTGGCCTGAAGGACATACATTCACATTACATATGTAGGGGTGCACTATTTTGTGATGAGTTTTGCAGTGCTGTTATTATGAAATAAGCCACCTCTCATGTCTTTAGGAACATTCACACATAAGTTGGCCTGTATTTGATAGGTTCAGAATTAGAATGATGTCTCTATTGATTGGCATGTCACTATTTGACAGAGCAATATTTTCTCTAATTCTTTTTATCATTGTTAACAATTTTGTTTCTTCCGTTGGGAACGGGTTTGGCAAGGCCTGAACAATTTGACACTTGATATGAAAAAAATCTCATAGTTTTGGCATTATCTCTATTAAAGAAGATCTGACAAGTGACAGATGAATTTAACAGAATATTCTAGCCAGTTCTTGATCAAAGGTCCAGAAAGTTAGATGGAGCTATGGCTCAACAACGATGGTGTACTACGTATAGTAAAATAAAAGCTAATCGTGTGTGTTGGTAACTCTATGATCATTGCAGCAACTTGGAACATTGCAGCATTTTGGAAGGTGCCTGTTCTGAGAGAGAACCAAGCACTTGCTCATACGGAGCTTTATGCCCTGTGCAGATCTTGGAAAGGCCTGAATCTTCTTGATTTGTTATCCCAAGCAGGTTGCAGGATATTGGCTGTGGGGAAAACTTGGATGTCAGATCAATGCATTCTGGATAAATGTATTTGTATCACTGGGATTGTTTACTTTAACATCAATTATGAGTGATTCAACCCTCGTGTCCACCTCTAGTACTTTTCCCGAGGTATGAGCGATTGAATAGGTGATGTGCAGTGTGTGGACATTAAACATTCCACGCCATTGACACAGCTTGAAACATGCATGTCCGATAGCTGAGAAAAATCAATTCTATCAAATCTTCTAACCCTTAACCTTCTGACAATCGCATTTCCTTCAATGGTTCCAATGTAACAGGTGAGGTGAATGTTATTGAATTTGAGAGTTTGTAGCTTGGATACGAAGGAACAAAAGTCTGTGTCAGCTCTCTTGTTTTAAGATTGATGGTACATAAAGGCCGGATTATCTTTGTCGTTCATGAAACAGGTGAATCGGGCCACATATTCTGCCTCCTCTCCCAACTAATCGACGCTGTCCAAAACTTTTCCTCTGGTGACACGATGGTTGAATCTACTATAGTTTGGATAGATATCTCCTGATATCAAGATCCCATACCCATAGATACATCATTCTTCAATCAAGAAAAAGAATTGTTATCATTATTTGTGGTGTTTGGTTATACGCTGCATGCTGGGCATTACAGAGATGATTTTGTGGGACAAAGTGAAAGTGCAAACCGTTGATGGATTTGACTACAGCCAAAAATGTTACTCGCCACCGAAGCATGGATTCATAACATCTGCATTATCTTTCACCATGAATGGTTTTCTACCCCTGGTAGCGATAGAGTTTCTCAGCATATCATTTGTTGTGAAATTGAGACAGAAACTCAAGCGCATTAATCCAGTAAATGTGAGTTCCATTACATTAGCCTCAAGAAGTCAAGGTCTATTAGACTTCAATATATGGGCGCGTTCCCACTATGATGTTTGGTACCAGGACGTGGTACTCGATGCTACATCGAGCCATTCCTTGCCTATTGGGAACGCGTTTAAGGGAACCTTCGGCACCTACCATCCCGAGATCGGGTCCGAGACCACCTCAGGTAGGTGGTCTCGGTACTAGGACGTGAGAACCAACATGCACAGTGCGCGAAAGCGTTATGTACATACGTAATGGGCCGGCTCGCATATCACCGCGGAAACCACTGCCTTGGCTGTGAGCAAGGCCCGGGGAGCAAGGACAAAATTATCGCAAACAACATCCGTACTTTCTTTTTCTACATTGAATTCACAAATATACCATGAAACATCTACACATTTCTTCCTGATTAGTTTCTCTATTTGTATCATATATTTCATTAAGTATAAAAACATGATACTTGAGGAGATTTGTTAGCGATACGAGCAGCCGTGAAAACAGCGTGCTGACGGACATCCATAAACACGTAAACAATGAGACTTCAATACTAGTCATAGACTTCCGGGTTTACGATGAATCTGAAAATGGATACGGTCACACGCGCATATTCATCACGCCGATTTAATTAAAATGATCAGAAAATGATAGCCTAGTAGGACGATGTTCTTGATCGACAATCAACATTTTCATCAGAGAATCCTATTTGTGTCCATTCAAGTAATCAACAGTAGGAACAGAGCAGATCAATTTTTTTTGCAAAATAAACTATCATGGACGGAATGTAAGGAAAAACATCCGGGTAAGTGGGCCCGATACTACATCGGCGTTGGCACGGATGGAGTACTATATCGCGGCAGTGAGAACGCGAAATCAATGTGGGCCGAGCCCACTTCTATGTGGACTCAGACCTAGGTCCGAGCACACATGTTTATAGTGGGAACACGACCTAATAGCCAGTCTTGAACCTACTCAAGCTCTTTCTACGAGTGTTGCAATAGAACGGCATAATCCTGAAGATATCACATTCGCTCCTGAGAAGCGGTACATGAAAGCTGCTGTCACACTGGGTGCCTTAGTTATGGCTCTTAACCTCTGCCTTCTTCCATATGTATTCTACACCTTATTAACTAATCTCTTTTGTCCACATTGCAGTAATGTTACTGTAAGAATTGTCCTGATGGACGTAATCCGTTTCAATTCATGTCTGAATCCATTCTTGTATGCAGTTACTATGAGCAAAATCAGGCAGTTCTACAAGAATTTGTTTTGCAAGAAGTAATTTAGTAGAAAAGTAGTTCAGCCTATCTATGAACAGCTTTCTGATGCACAGCAGTATATTATAATATCAAACCTACCATATAGCACCTAATGCAGGTTTTAAAGGATGAAATTAAATGAGACAAAACACAAAATGCCACTCTTGTTAGGTAGCTTTGACAATAATTTCAAGGTCAAATATAAGCCTCCTCTCATTTGGTTCACTGGACATTTGTTCCTAAGTCATACTTAAAAAGTTGTGTGCATTAATAGCAATTAGGCTCTCTAGAGGGAAACATAATCCTGCTTCTATATCATTTTCAAGGCTGAAATAACAGGTTTTAAGTATGACAATTCTGAGGATGGTGATGACATGATCCAAGAACTATAGATGAGCACATAAAATACATTTCAACTGACAATTGGTCAGCCTATAGGGACACATGTGCACAGTAAAACGTGCAGGTGGAACTGTTTTCTGATGAGCTTTGTCATTGGATGATGTCGTTTTGAAGTAAGCCATCGCTTTCGTCTCCTAACTGACCTCGCATTTTGGTGCGCAGATTGGAAGCATTCACAACTTCATTATGAAGTCATGGTTGCCTGAAATATTAGTGCTTCATAATTTAACCTTCCTCAATTTGAGCAGTTTGAGATTTACACTTTGATTGGAAGGTGTTTGTTTTCTAGCAAATTATAATTTTTTACCATAACAACGGTGGCAAAACAAGAGAAATTGACAGGTGGTGTGTGAAAATGATTATTTGGGCATTTGCTATATTGCTGACACACCAAGACAAATGTAATTATAACCGTAGATTTTATTAAGTTTCTCATTGTGTCAAAGGACCAGAAATAACATAGGACGTATGGCTTCAACAACAATGTTGTATTTCTTAGAAGTGATAACCGTGTGTGTAGTAACTCTACTGATCGTTGCAGGCAATCTTGGAACCATTGCAGCATTTGGGAAGGTGCCTGTTCTGAGAGATAAACCAAGCAACCTGCTCATACTGAGCTTATCCTGTGCAGATCTTGGAATAGGACTGAATCTTCTTGTATTTGTTATCCCAAGCAGGATTGCAGGATATTGGCTGTGGGGAAAACTTGGATGTCAAAACAACTCATTTTGGCTGAATGTATTTGTCATCACTGCCATTTGTACTTTAACATCAATCAGTTTGGATAGATACCTCCTGATTTCAAGGCCATATCCAAGATACCTCAAACTTCAATCAAGAAAAAGAATTATTATCATTATCTGTGCTGTTTGGTTATATGCCATATGCTGGGCCATTGCAGAGGTGATCTTGTGGGACAAATGGAAAGTACCAACTGTTGGAGAAGGTTTTGACTACAGCAGAACATGTTACTCACCACTGAAGCATGCATTCATAACATCTGCATTATATTTTGTCATGAATGTTTTTCTGCCCCTGGTAGCAATAGAGTTTCTCAGTGTATCATTTGTTGTGAAATTGAGATGGAAACTCAAGCGAACTAATGCATTAAATGTAAGAACTGTTCCACCTGCTGCAAGGAATGAACATGTATTGGACCTGAATGTAAGAGCCTGTCCTTGTGATAAGCCAGATGGGGGCAGTCAATCTACCCGAGCTTCTACGAGTGGTGCAGTAGAGCAGCATAATCCAGAGGATCCTACATTTGCTCCAGAGAAGCGGTACATGAAAGCTGCTGTTAGACTGGGTGCCTTAGTTGTGGCTCTCAACATCTGCCTTCTGCCATACGTGCTGTACACCTTAATAACAAACCTCTTTTGTCCACAGTGTAGCAGTATTACTGTAAGAGGTGTCCTGATGGATGTAATCCGTTTCAATTCATGTCTGAATCCATTCTTGTACGCAGTTACCATGAGGAAAATCAGGCAGTTCTACAAGAATTTGTTTTGCAAGAAGTAATTTTGACATTCACCTGTAGTAGAAAAACAGTTTAGCGAATCTATTAAAGCCATCTGATGTACTGCAGTATGAGCAATAACAAATCTACAATAGCACCTAATTGAAAATGCATCTATTCACTTTTACCTTATGCAATTGTTTTAAAAGACAATTGAAAATTGTAAACATAAGAGCAAGTAATGTCTGGAAATTCAAAAAACATTGCAATGTATGCAATACATGTGAAGTGTGCAACTAATATACAGGAGTAGATAAAAGCAACTCGAACTAAGGCCAAGAAAAAAAGTTTGTCTTGCCTCAGAAGACTCTGCGTATTTTGTTTAAAATTGGTCTTTTAACGCATTATTTTTTTAAGGTTTTTGCTCACTTGAAAAAAATTAAAATTTGGCAGCAAAGCGGCCGAAGAAATGAATAAATTGGGTCAAAAATGCAATGAAATAAAATACAAAAAATCCTGCATTTCGCCTTAGTATTTTTCTATAAAAAATGCGTTTCGCATTTGCATTTATCACATTTCTTCTGAGACAAACTTGTTGTTTTTTTATTTTTTTGGTGTAAACATATGGAACTGGATATCCCTGATTTGATATGGATTGTCAGCACCTTACAGATTGAGGTACATAGATTGATGTGTGTATGCATGTGATCATTTTAGTAAAGTTTACTAGTTTTCAGAATGCTAAGTATGTAGTGCACAGGTTGGCAATGTGTTTAAAGGGACACAATGGCATAGAAAAATATTCAGACATAATGAAATGGACCCTTACTGAAATCACTTCCACAAATTTGAAAACGATTTGAGTGTTTATATTTTGTAAAAGAGGGAGGAGTAACTAATATTTTTTTCCTTTTAAGCCTCACTTCTCTGGCACATTGAAATTTCATAAAAGTTGCACAGGTTGTGGGTAGTTGAGTCAATCATTTAAATCTAAACTGTGTCAGTCTTGAGATTATTTGTTTTAATCTTAGGTTTTGTCATTTTAAATGAAGGTGCTTGAAACCATGATAATTTCCAAAATTACTTTTAGAAACTTCTATTGGGCCTTCAGATCAATTTGGCAAAATTACTTGTAATAAAATCCATTAAAATCCCAGGGGTTTATGTCAATTTGAATGACAGCTATATAGTAGTTATGAAAAAATCTGTTGGACTTTTACATCTAAATTTTTAAAATAAAAAAAATATCATAATTTCAAATTGAGATGAGTTTGCTATTATTTGCAATTGGCCTATGAATTAGCTCTGTCAGAGTTCAAGAGTAATGCCTGCTCTGCATGTGAAAGAGAAGTGCATGTTCTTTGTAATCCAATAAGCATGGTTGACAGTTTTGGTAAGCTTGTACACTCAGGGACAATTGTTTTGGGTATTATCTTCTACTTTTGCTGTTTTCTTGTTGCTGTTAAATTAGTTTTCTGTCTTGGAAGGAAGAAAATTGCGTAAATAAGAGAACTAAATAAATAACATTTGGAGTGCCTATCTTCCATTTTTGCAAAAACAAAATACAAATTTGCATAAAACATATGCTATTTGTAATATTTGGACAAACAGTGATTTGCTTAATCAGAAAATCAAAAAAAAATCAGTCTACAAAAAAAAATTAGTCTGAAAAAATCAGATTTTTGAATGTCTGTAACAAGTTAAAGCTATCCTACACATACGCTACAAGTGATAAGAACCAAAAAGCAGCCTAATAGACAACATTGAATAGTTTAATCATTACTGTCCCCCCCCCCCCCCCCATCAAGCCAGTACTACCAACACGTAGCTGAATGGAGATATATATTTGAATATCTGTTTTATTCCTTTTTATTAGTTTTTAAGGTGGAAAAAAAAATAATTTATGAGAATTATTACCACACTTATCCTTCACGTTACGCTATTCCTGCAAATGTCAAATAGTGTGAATCTTTCGGGTGGATGGCATTTTTGAGGATGGTCTCTAGACTTATTCTACAGGTGGTGCTATGGAACAAAGTTTTGAAGGTACCACCTTTGCTGACAGGCAACATTACATGGAGGCTGCTGTCACATTGAATACCCTAGTTATTGCTCTGAACTTCTGCCTTGTGACATATGTGTACTCTTTTAGTACCTAAACTCTTATATCTACATTGCTGCAGTGGTACCACAGTGGTTGTCCTGATGCTTGCAATTCTATCAAATAGTGCTTGAATCCATTTCTGTGTTCAGCAACTAAAGAAAATGTTAATCAGTTGTATCAAGAAGATTATTTTGCTAGAAGTTACATTTTATTTAAAGGGGCATTTCGTGATCCCGAATTACCTAAAAAAAAACAGAAACGTGTACCTGATCTTACGTGCAAATTTTGTCGTATCTTTAACGGAAATTTTTTTTTTTTTTAGCAATTTGGATTTTATTCCAGTAAACGGGACCCAGATATTACAGCACAGTGGCCTATGGGACCATAGGAAACAAGCAATTGCTCATAACACAAAACGGCAAGATTGGAGTCAACTCAAAATTTTGTGAATAAGCTTTTCTCATGGATATCTATGAAAATTGAATAAAACAGAAGGTGCTTAAATCACGAAATGCACCTTTAACATGAGTCATATGACTATGAAAATTCATATTTATAATTTCTTTTTTTGTTGTTGTGTACACTGTTTTTCAAATGGAAAATTCTTGGAAGCCAAGGGCTTCAGGATAAAAGGAAGATGAGTATTGATAATATAATCATGTTTGTGTATCCAAGATATCTGCTAGGATTTATGCTTAAATAGAGATGATGTGACAAATGATATATATTAACGCCCTCTATGGAAGATTATTATTTCAATATATTTTGTAAATAGAAATCCACACTTCTGCCATCTGTAGTCATTGACATTGCTTGGCCAAGAGTATATATTTGGAAGATTTTCATGTTTGTGCTGAGCTGTTATAGCTATTCATCCACTAGGTATTTCAAAAGTTTTTTATTAGATGCGCAGTAAAAATGATACACATCTTTTAATTGCTTCTATAGATAGCAAATGCCAGGGGATTTTCTTTTGGTTAAGGACCGGTTACTTTCAATTAATCACTACATCTTCTCATCATATGAGCATTGTAATGTGTCATCGTTTATTACAAGTTTAAGGGGGGACATGGCGTCGTTTTCATTACAATAATATGATTATTGCAATCACAGCACATAGTTTCTTTGAATACAAGCAAGTGATGTACCAAAATGTTTGGTATGATGAGCCTTTTTCAAATATATTTGTCTTGGATCATATCGACCTCCGGTATGCTAATTAGCAGGGGTCAAAGGTCACGGCACCAAGAAAATCAGAAAGTTATTTGAACATAGTTTGTTTCTTAAACAATTACTAAGGCCAGGATCTGTGATCCTATGAGAGCGTTTACCAAAATTATATTCCGTGTTGCCATGGCAACCGTTCAAACTTCTCTCGCCATTTTTGCTGCTGGTGGCATACAAAAATCAATGTAACTCAAAAACTAAAGTGTTTTATACAAATCCTTCATAGGATCATAGTATGTATGCTGAACTAGTTTTGTACCAAATTTGAAGTCAATAGGTCAAACCATTTTTGAGATAAGTGGGGGGGGCAAGTTTGCAACCTTCGAAAAATGGCAAAAAGAGATATAGGCCAGTAAAGGTCCAGAAGCATTTAATTGTTAATTAATCAATTATTAAATTAATTATTGCAATTTTGTTTAATTCTAAATTTATCAATTCTATTAATAATACTATTTTTTTAAATTAAAAACAAATCTGTAAATGGTCACTTTTACCCCAAAATTATTTTATTTTTGTAATTCTCTTAAATATTACTGCTTGAAAAACAATGAAAAACAAAGTAAATGTAGCTGCTTGAATAACAATACGAAACATAAGAAATCCTCTTTCTCTGTGCGATGCTGTACAATTCGATCAACCATAACATTGGAACGAAATGTCCGATTTTCAAAAAATTAAAAAGTAGAATACTCCTGAAAGTTGTGAGAATTCAGAAATGTAGAAAACTTCAATTTGATCTAGAGCTCAAAAACAAGCTGACGCCATGTCCCCCCCTTAAGTGGGTGTGAGGGACTAACTTTTGTGTATGTTGGAAACATAAGAATTTTGTGATTGTTGCACGCATCAGTTTGTAATCACATGATTTTTCTCTTTGCTTGAATAGTGAATAATGGGATAATGGGTTGATTACAGTCTTATCACTTGCAGGGTGTGTTAGGATACCCATTCTCTTCACAAGACATGCCAAAAATCCTTGATTTTTGATGATTTTGTTTTTATTTTTCTGATTTAGCAAATCACTGATAGTGGCCTTTAACTGCATTAATGAATCGACTGAACAAGACTTGTATAAACCATTTAGATCCAAACTTGAATTTCATTTAAAAAAAATCTATCAAACTTGAATTGTATAAGACCGTTTAGCGAAAAAACTTGAATTCCTTGTAAAAAGCCATTTTAGACCCAAAGTTGAATTCTGTTTTGTAAAAACCTTTTTGGACTAAGACCCCATACACACTAACAAAATCACTTATATTCACGAAGCGTTTAAACGAAGATTAAAATCTGGCTGGTAAAGAGTGGTAACGCTTTTCCCTTATTTCAACAAAGATTAAATAGTTCAATGAGAAGTACTTACTGTAATAACAAGCAAGGTAAATTGAGATGATTTTGATGTCTGTGTTATCTGATTGTATTCATCTCCAGAGAGGGTTGGTAACTCATCTTTTTTTTACAAAAATGAAAACGCTAATGGATTTGGTATCAGAGATAATCTCTGGACCTTTTAGATGCTTCTCATCATACAAAAGAATTGCGAGTTAACAGGTAATTCAAGTTTCGGAACTCTCCCTTGAATCAAACATCAGAATACTGCTTTGTTGCACACATACGTCACAAGATATTCCTCAGAGGAATTGCATGGTGGCAGGAACACCTTTTATTACCGTACACTCACCGAATATTTATAAAGGAGTCTAGGTTGCCGCCGGGCACCGCTACTCCATTGCCATACACACGAAAAAGAATCCTCAAACCACCAACAAAATGAGGCAGCGTCGTGCTATTAACGACGTCACATTCAACCTACACCGTGCATAATGCAGTCGTGTGATCATTCCAACATTACTAGCACGGGGTCGTGCATGTACAATCAGGGAAAGCCAATGCGCCGTGACACGAGGTGACGATAGCCATTTGAATTGAATGTAAAACACGAACGATCGAAACTAGCAAAACGGTATACTGGAACGATGTAATGGAATGGGAAATGTTTTGAAGAAGTATGGTTTTGCTTTGTGCATATCAGCAATGTCAGTAGCATTAAAGAAGATGTCAGAACTAAACCACTGACATTTCGCTAATATGGACTTTGATCTATTGCAACACATTGTACTAAGTGTCTATGAAATTATTATGAGCAAATTGGGAATGAATGTAATTGTATAATTTGACTCAGGTTGCAAGCTTTCTGTGCTTGGGTATAGCGCTATACAGGTGACCCAACCAATGTTAATTATATTAAGCAGTGGCGCGCTTTTCGATATGGTCTAATGATGTTGTAAAGAAGTTCGTTTGTGTGGGGGGTCATTGTAAAAAGGTACAAAAATATTTGTATATATTGAAGTATCTGGTACCAATTGATGACTTTGTTTGCATCAGTTTACATCCTAATTAACGTAACGCTGCCTAATAAGGTTAGGAATACATATTATCATAAAATTTTGTCTGAATTCACTAATTGGTGTAGTAATATCACTAATGACCGCTGAAATTAGTAATAATTTCTCCTAACAAGGTTATTGAGTGTTTGGATGCCTACTTCTTTCTGAGTTTAACTATTGTGAGTGGCTTATATTTTTCAATGGGCAATCATACTAGTACAGCATCTTCAAATACTGCACTGAATAATCAGGGCAATATGGAAGAAGTCTTTTGTCTTCAGCACTGTATTATGTGAAGTTGTAACCATGAGTGTGGCCCCAACTCTGTGAATCTTGACTGAAAATCTTGGACACAATCCACTGCATTTGGGAAGGTGCCGATGCTGAGAGAGAACCCAAGGTGATCTACTCCTACTGTTGCTTGTCTGTCGCAGAGCTGGAATAGAGGTCGGAATATGCTATGATCATGCCATATCGGATTTTAGAATATTGGCCGTTTGGAATAGGATGCAAATCAGTGTGTTCATGTGAAGTGTTTTGTAATAGCTGGTTCTTCACAACCTGCATTATGTACGCATAGATAGGTATCTGATTTCAAGAGCATATCCAAGCTACCTGAAGCTTCAATCACGAAGAGAATTATCGGGCATTGCAGCCATCTGGTTGTATGCCTTAAGTGTGGGGATAGCAGAAGTTATCATATGGGACATTGTAGAGGTACACAAGTGCTGGAAGAGATGGTTTTGATTACAGTTAAAGTGTGTTATTCACCTCAAAGAATTCATTCTGCCTGCAACCTTATATTTTGTTGTTGTAAATATATTTTCACCATGATAGCTATAGGACGTACTCAGTTACTCTTTGTTGCAATGTTACGAAATATAAAATAAAAATAATTCGTTAGTTGGTCATGCAAGTGGTCAAAAAGAGTTTTGCATCTGTGTCTGTATCCAACTTCAGCAATACTGTTTCTACCGGTATGTATACTTTTGCAATTCAAAACAGACAATCATGGCTCCAAGAAGCGGTACACCAAAGCTGCTATTACCATGGCTGCGTTAGTCATTGTCATCAATTTCTGTCTCTTCGTTATGTCTTGTATACCTTGGTTACCAGCCGTTTTGTTCGGAGTGTAAGATTGGACTGTAAGAATTATCCTGATGCATATTGTGCGCTTAATTCCTGCATGAACCCTTTCCTGTATGGGCAACTATGAGCAAGATAAGACAATTCTACAGGAAGATACTTTGCAAAGGAGCCTAAATGAAAACTGAAATGCAAAACATTCAGGTGTGGGAAATTCTGTTCTATAAGTATCCAAAAATATGTTCAAATACTTTATGTTATATTTAGAATAGATTTGAATATTGCATTACTTTTACCCCACGTAGTTAGTTGTAGTAACTGAATAATGGAGGCATGACGACTGAGAAGAGGGTTATCCCTTCCTGGTACTTCTTGACCGTCGCCAGCACTTTTGACACTATTGACCATGGCGTTTTGTTGCAAACGTTACATCAAATGATTGGTATTTGTGGCACTGAGGTTACCTGAAATCCAGAACAAGGTGTGTGTATTAATGACAAGTATTCTGCTGCTACCCCATTACTGTATTGTGTCCCACAGGGTTCAGTTAAGGGCCCTCTTCATTATTTACATATACCCATTGGTGACATCTGCAGTCACAATTTCAACTTCTGATAAATTTCAAATGTGCATATCATTAAATCCAAAGTTTCCCAATGCTGCAAGAGAAGCCCTGTGAAAGCTGAACTCATCTGAAACACTGGCTGAAATCAAACAAACTCATGCTCAATATTAACAAAACTAAATTGTTTATAGCCAGCACCCAACAGAGCATACAAGCTCCACTACGCATACAAGCAGGCGATAGTACTATCAGACCATCTTTGGTCTATGCAACCTTTGGCGACTGTGCCGCTATCTGGATCAAGATGCGTGAGACCAAGTAGTTAGTTAATAACTGCTCCTTTCTTCAAATGAGCGTATTGGACACCCTTTTTGTGTCGGAAGAAAAAATTATTTCACATTTACCCTGTGAAATCTTAGCCCTGAAAGTTGTTTGGTTTGGATTTTTTGAGCAAAAACATATTCCATTTTAGTCAACCAATATTAGTCTTACACATTATTCTGTGGGATTTTTGGTGATTATATCAAAACGGATTGAAATATTGGTGTGAAACGGAACTTAAGGGGTTTGGGATCAATGTGCGTGAGAAAAATGCCACCAAGTCCAGGATGTAGCGATGACGTCATCAAACGAAGACACACATGGGCACGAAATCGCTGGCCGGGCCAGTGACACTGTCCTAGCGTGGTATCCCGGGTCATGGGACTGGGGCCCCAAGAGCCCTGGGTTTGAGTCCAACCCGAATTTGCAACTTTTCTTCTTCCCCTCTTCCCTCATTCCTTCACTCCCTCCCAAGAGATAGAAACAGATGTGGCTAGAAACAGATGTGGTGTTAGGGTTAATCAAGAGGAAAATCTTATATAATGAAATCAGGCCATGTAGTGATTAACAATTGTCCCCTTGAATTGAAATGTGTACAATATGTATGTTCATCATGTAATAAAGCTTTGAATTTTGCTGTCCCATGTAACCTATATTTTGGTATTGCGATTCCCAATTTGAATATTCACTGTAATATCTGGGAAATGTTTTATTTTGATGTATTGTTCATTTGTTTTTGGAAGAAAACCACTTAAATTGTATTCTGGCATAGCAGATTTTTTGATCAAATCAATCCATTGAACGTCATGGTAACAAAGCTATAACAACAATAAAAGGATTGGTACCCAGACATATTTAATAAACTCGTATCGCTTACGCCATCTTGAATTAATAATAGTCGTGTTTTTTATGACAAGTGATCGGATTTGGCCAATGACAATTGAAATGTGTGAAAATGCTAGATGTTACCAGCAAAGTTGTGCAGTGGACAAAAAGGGAATTGTTTCAAGGTAGATGCCATATTGCACATACGTGATCTTGGAACTGAGAAAAATTGGAATGGAAAACACAAGTTTGAATCTTCAATGTTCAATGAAGTTGTTCCACCAAGTCTGAACGTGTACATCATAGCCCTTTGCATTATGATTATTCTTACTCTACTTGGTAATATTGGAACTATCTTGGCATTCTGGAAGGTTCCTGCTCTGAGAGATAAACCAGTGATTTGTTAATTACCGGAGTCTGTCATGCGTATCTTGGCGTAGTGGTGTCATTTCAGTGTTACAATATCCCAGCAGCGATAATAGGATATTGGCCATATGGGGAGATTGGTTGTAAAATGAAAATTTCAATTTCCAATATATGCATCAGTAGTGGATTGCTATCAACAATGGCCATACAGTGTTGATCGTTCCTGCTCATCACTAGAAGATCCAAGTACTGAAGACTCAATGCAGATCACAGATAAAAGTGACACTGCTCATGATTTGGTTGTATGGACTTGTTGTCGGCATTGGTGAAGTAGTTGTTTGGGACTTGGTTAAAATGCCAGCGGGATTGGATTCAAATTTTGATTTTGATTACAACAAAGAGTGCCGATCTCCACCCAAGCATGCTATTGCCTCCACTTTGGCTCTGTATGTTGCAATCATATTTCTACCCCTTCTTGCTGTAGAAATGTTGAGTGTATTGTTTGTATGTTTGCTGCGTCGAAAATTGAGGCGATCAGGGGCAGTACATCCGCCCGGTGCACTCTTCACTGATGGTCCACCATCGCAACAGTTGGGGTCAACAGAATGTGATAAAAGTGGCAACTTTGCAGCAGTTCATGCACAACATTCAGAGGCAGGAGTCTCAAGAGAAAAACTTGCAATCTCCTCTAATGATCCCAAGAAGCGATACGTGAAAGCTGCTGTTGTGTTGGGTGCCCTAGTCACAGTTCTCAACATCTGCATACTCCCATTTGCCTTGTATACTCTCAGTACACTTATCTTCTGTCCAGATTGTAACAAGGGTTATGTGAGGGATAAGCTGGTAGACCTTGTGTACTTGAACTCTTGCATCAACCCATATCTGTACATGGCTACAATGACCAAGATCCGCCAGTTCTATAAATGTATTTTCAGCAGGGGGTGAGCACTTTGTGTCACATCCTTATTTGTAATGTTGAAGACATCCTGATGAACTGTTAGTTTTCCCGAAAATGCATGTTACACAAGTGGGTCCGAGGGGTAAAAAAGCATGACCATCACCAAAACTTATGTTTAAAATACTTTATGGTGGAATAGATTTGAATATTCCAAATTTCTTTTTACTCTACTGTAGTTAGTTGTAGTAACTGAATAGTGGAGGCAAGAGTTGGCCTTCCTGGTACTACTTGACCTGTCTGCAGCATTTGACACTGTTGATCACAATGTTCTGTTGCAAATGTTGCATCAAAGGATTGGTATTTGTGGCATTGATCTAAAGTGGATGATAGTTACCTGAAATCCAGAACAAGGTGTGTGTATTAATGATAAGTATTCTGCTGCTACCCTGTTACTGTATGGTGTCCCACAGGGTTCAGTTAGTGGCCCTCTTCATCATTTACATGTACCCATAGGTGACATCTCTGCGGCCACAATTTAAACTTTCACATCTATGCTGATGACCTTCAAATGTGCATATCATTCAATCCAGAGTTTCCCAATGCTGCAAGGGAGGAGGCTCTGCAAAAGCTGGAACTAAACTGAAATCAAACCCATGCTCAATAATAACCAAACTAAATTGTTTATAGCCGGCACAGGACAGGGCATACAGAAACTCTCTCCACTACACCTGCAAGTAGGGATAGTACTATTAGACCACCTTGCAATGTTTGGAACCTTGGTGTCTTGTTCGACACTAACATGACAATGTTGAAGCAATAAACGTGAATTGAATTGTGCTATTGTCTCTGCTGCTAATTACCAACTATGCAACCTTTGGAGACTGTGCTGCTATCTGGATCAAGACGTGCAGCACCAACTAATGACTGCTCCTTCAAATGAGCATATTGGACACCCATTAAGTGCTGGAAGATTGCTGATAGATTGCTCAGGAAGGCTGTCAAAAGAGAAAGGAATGGTGTCCAAAATCTTGAAGGCTGCCTCTTTGTACAAGCATACAATGGTTTAATTTTTATCCCCTGGCTTGAAAAGCAGAAGGGGGATTATGCTATCAGTCAAGGCGTCGGCGTCCAACACAATCTTGTGAACGCGATAACATGAGACCATAAGGGTTATGGTGATGTAACTAGGTGGGTGGGATCGGACTGCCATGCCCTTCATCTGATTAGATTATGGGCGTGGCATATGCTAATTAGGTACCTAATTTGCATAATTAATGAGTTAATTTGGGGTATTTTTACCCAAAAAGCTTGTGAACAAACTATCTGAAGATCCATAAGTCCGATTTTGATGAAACTTGGTGGAGGGGTGGGGAATCATGTACTGTCGCGCTGATTAGGTTGTAAACCGCTCCCGCCAGGGGTATTTAGCGGTTCGAGAACCGCGACGTGTATTTTTTTAAAGGTACCATGGCCTAATTGCGAATAGCCTCATTCCCAGGGCCCCCTGATTTCACAGCAAAGTAGTCAAAATTTTGGTGTTGGAAGAAAGCTACTATTTTTCCTCATTTACCCTGTAAATTGTTTGCTTTGGATGTTATGAGCAAAAACGTATTCCATTTTGGTCGACCAATATTAGTCTTACGCATAATGTGGGACTTGCAGAAACATGTTTTTAGTGATAATATCAAAATGGATTGAAATATTGGCATGAAACTGTACAGATGGGGAATGGGGTCAAGGTGGTTTTAATCCAGAGGAAAATCTTGTATAATGAAATCAGGCCATCCCTTTTTAAAGTGTTGCAAATTAAAATTTGTCTCCTTGATTTGAAATGCGTACAATATGTATGTTCATCGTGTACTAAAGCTTTGAATTTTGCTATCCCATGCAACCTATATTTTTGTATTGTGATTCCCAATTTGAATATTCACTGTAATATCTGGGAAATGCTTTCATTTGATGTATTGTTCATTTGTTTTGGAAGAAAACCACCTAATTGGCTGAATTGAAGTTCTTGTTTTTATTATTTGTGCTTACCTAAATTGTATTCCGACCAAATCAATTGGTTGAACGTCATGGCAACAAAACTATAAGAACGATAAAAGGATTGGTACCGTGACACATTTAATAAACTCATATCGCTTAACGCCATCTTGAACTAATAACGGTCGTGTTCTTTGACAGGTGATTGGATTTGGCCAATAACAATTTTATAATGTGTGAAAATGCTAAGTGCTATCAGCAAAGTGATGCAGCAATTACAAAGTGAATAAGTGGGATTTGTTCAAGGTGGACGCCATTATTTTGCCATATGTTGATCTTGGAACCTATTTTACTTAGAAAATGGATAACGCAAGTTTTGAATCTTCAATGTCCATTGAAGTTGTTCCACCAAGTCTGCACATCGTGTACATCATAGCCCTTTGCATTATGATTATTCTTACTCTACTTGGTAATATTGGAACTATCTTGGCATTCTGGAAGGTTCCTGCTCTGAGAGATAAACCCAGTGATTTGTTAATACTGAGTCTGTCATGCGCTGATCTTGGCGTAGGTGTCATTTCAGTTTATCAATATTCCAGCAGGATATTAGGATATTGGCCATATGGGGAGATTGGTTGTAAAATGAAAGTTTTAATTTCCGATGCATGCATCAGTAGTGGATTGCTATCAACAGTGGCCATCAGTGTTGATCGTTTCCTGCTCATTTCACAAGATTATCCAAAGTACCTGAAGACTCAATGCAGATCACGGATAAAAATGACACTGCTCATGATTTGGTTGTATGGACTTGTTGTCGGCATCGGTGAAGTAGTTGTTTGGGACTTGGTTAAAATGTCAGCTGGATTGGATTCACATTTGATTTTGATTACAGCAAAGAATGCCGATCTCCAGCCAAGCATGCTATTGCCTCCACTTTGGCTCTGTTTGTTACAATCATATTTCTACCCCTTCTTGCTGTAGAAATATTGAGTGTATTGTTTGTATGTTTGCTGCGTCGAAAATTGAGGCGATCAGGGGCAGTACATCCGCCCAGTGTCCTTGTCACCGATGTTCAACCATCGCAGCAGTTGCAGTCAACAGAATGTGATAAAAGTGGCAACTTTGCAGCAGTTCATGTACAACATTCAGAGGCAGGAGTCTCAAGAGAAAATCTTGTAAGATCCTCTAATGATCCCAAGAAGCGATATGTGAAAGCTGCTGTTGTGTTGGGTGCCCTGGTCACAGTCCTCAACATCTGCATACTCCCATTTATCTTGCATACTTTCATTACACTTTTATTGTGTCCAGATTGTAACAAGGGTTACGTGAGGGATAAGCTTATAGATCTTGTGTACTTAAACTCTTGCATCAACCCATATCTGTACATGGCTACAATGACTAAGATCCGCCAGTTCTATAAAAGTATCTTCAGCAGAGGTTGAGCACTTCGTGTCACATCCTTATTTGTCCTAATTTTGAAGAAATGCTGATGAACTTCTGTAGTATGAGGAAAGCTAACTTTCCCTCAAAGACAATCGAAAAGACAATAGATAGAATGGTTCTTTAAAGATCATATTCAAACCTGCTTTTCCTGCCAGCTGCATTGACACGCTAGTGAAGCATCCTTGACTTAACATACAACTGCTATATTTTTGCATGTACGCAGACGACATCCAGTTATCAACTTTGATCCCACTAACTCTACATCAATTCAGTCAGCTCTCTCCACACTTACACGTTGTATTAGTGACATTAAACATTGGATGACGAGCAACATGCTTAAGTTAAACAACAACAAAACTGAGTTTTTCATTGCCATATCCCCTCACAACAAACGTCTTTTGCCACCTTTATCACTGCAATTTGGATCGGACACAATTCAAACCGTTCGCAATCTGGGTTTCATCTTAGATACGCACATGACAATGTCAGCGCACATTTCATCTTTTTGTAGCATCCTTACCTTTCATCTAAGAAACATATCTCGCATCTGCGGCTATTTGGACTTTGACACCTGCGACCATATTATTCGCTCATTAGTGCTTTCCAGAATGGATTATGGAAATGCCCTTCTTATGGGTTCATATAGCAAAGATATCGCTTGAATTCAACGTCTCCAGAACTGGTCAGCGAAACTTATTTTCTGTGTCAACAAATTTGACCATGCAAGCCATTTTCTGAAAGAGTTGCACTGGCTGCCAATCAGTGAGCGGATTCAATATAAGATCATGTTATACGTTTTTAAATGTATCAATGGATCTGCACCTGAGTACATTACATCTCTTCTGTCCAAACGCTGTCCAGTTCGTGAGAGTTTACGTTCTTCTTCTGATACCACTCGCCTTGTAGAACACAAAATTCACAGTCGCACACTTATATCTGCATCTCAGAAGACATTTTACTTCAAGGCTCCATTACTAGGAACAAACTGCCAATTTCCATCTGCTCAGTTAACATCTATTTCCATGTTTAAGAAGTGTCTCAAATCTCACTTGTTTAACAATTGATCTTTGTATTTACTATTTGTATTTTTATTGCTTTCTTTTCGTGGATGTTGTTTGCTTTTCTCACGCTGTGATCTTGTCGAAATGGCGCTCTATAAAAGCCCGACTAGTATGTTGTGTATCAGTGTAAGAGATTTGTTTAGTTCGTACATCATGCATTTTGTCTTGATCGCATGCGAATTAGACTGCGCCTGTAGTAAGGTGCGATAATGCTGCGCAGTGCATTGATTAATTTACTTTGTACTTTGAAGTTTAAGCAGTATAGTACTAAATCACAAGGAAGGCAATTAATTATGGATGTTTTTGTATATATGTGTGTACCTCTCTTTAATGAGGTTTGAGGAAACCATTTCAATTCTTTAAAGGCAATGGGGGGTGTCGGTCCAACCTGCGATTTCACATGCATTTTGTTTGCAGCCCATACTCGGCCTCGCAGGTTTTCTCTGGGTTCTGCTTTTTAAAACTGGTCTTTCTTCCAAGCGTAAAACTGGTCTTTCTTCCAAGCGTATATATGATGTAAATTGTGTATATTGATTTAATGTGAAAAGTATTTTCATGACACTATAAGTATAACACAACATTGTCGGTATACCATTAAATATGATGTAATTTATGCAGAAGTTAAAATGTATCTTCAGCTCAATGAGTTCTTTTTTCCACCAATCCACACACTTTTCAGGATTTTTTTCACCACTTTCATGATATTTGAAAGTTGTGAAAAGAATCCTGAAAAGTGTGTGGATTGGTGGAAAAAAGAACTCATTGAGATGAAGATACATTTTAACTTCTGCATAAATTACATCATATTCATCGGGCAGACTCTGCAATACAACACAATGTCCAAAGCATGGCCCATGAATGCGCTATTTATATCATGAGCAAGTTAACTCATTATCTCAAATCCCTTGGCGCAGTTTAATAGCTTTCATTCACCATTATATTGATCAAATATACACACCCTGTGTTTCAGTCCTGGGTTTCAGTGTGATTTATGATACCCAAAACACTTATGGTCCACTGTTGTTAACATGTGCCGATCCAAAGCTACTGAACTGAGTCCTTGGTAGATTAGCATGCCTTACCTTAGTGTATGTGGTAAGGTATGTATGTAATAAGTGGTTGTTGTTTTGGGCAATTCCATTTAGTGTTCAGACCACCCAGAAAACAAAAATGCAAAAATAAGGTCTTTCCCTCCCAAGAACCAGAATGCCACTCACATATATTGCTAAATAATACAGCGCACATCCTTGCAAAGCGGCATTGTGGTTCTTGAGGGGAAAGGGTTCATATTTGGAAATTTCAATTACCCATTGAAGCCTGTATTATAATTTTACATAAAAGCGACTTTTTGGGACTTTCTGTAAAGTGGAACGTTTGGAAAACCAGCAAAAGGTAAACTTTGAGTATGTGGCTTTATAATGCGGAACATTTCAAATTCATCTGTTCTCATGAAAACTATAGAGGGCGTCCTTCATTCCTTATCCGGCGATGTCCTTTAACAGTACCTTTGACATTTTGCCTTTAGAGAGTGTTCATCAGATTATTGGTATTTGCTATTCTGTTCAAATGTCAGGAATTGAGATTATTAAGAGCTTTGAATGATTTGATTTTCTGAAAGCCGCTTTAAAGTTGATCAATAAGGCTCCTATTGAAATCATGTTTCATTGATTTTTTCCTCAAAACCATGGCAACCAAGAAGAATGTCTTGATATGTATGGATATAGTATGATATTAAAACAGAATCTAGTTGTAGTCATGCTGCCAGGTTTGATGGATCAAAATTTGTTGGAATTGTTTTCCAATAAGCAAAGTAGCAGAAGTATTACTATTAGTCTTCATTTAGCACTCTGATGATAGTATTCAAGGTAAATGTATCACTGATTGCATTTGCACTTTATTCATTGAAAGAGACTTTGACTGAAACTTTATCTTGTAACTGATAGCTTGCAATTGTAAGGAATGGAGAATAAGACTAATGCACAGAACATGTTTACAACACCAGCAAGTGTTCATGCTTCTCGCCTTTTTGATGTTGATCCAGGTCTGCACATCTTATTTATCATAGTTGAATGTATTGTGCTACTTCTAACTATTCTTGGAAACACTGGAACTATTGTGGCATTTCAGAAGGTGCCTGGTTTAAGAGAGAAACCAAGCGACTTGCTTATTTTAAGCTTGTCTTATGCAGGTCTTGGTATCGGTGTAGTGATGGCCATGGACTTTTCTGGCACTCTATATGGACATTGGGTGCTTGGGAAGATTGGTTGCCAAATGCGTTCTATGTTGTCAACTGTTTGTGTGACGGCTGGTTTATTAACCACTGCAGCAATCAGCTTTGATCGATATCTGCTCATATCAAAGGAGTATCCAAAATATTTGAAATCCCAATCCCGGACACGGGTACGGTATACCGTGCTAGTTATTTGGGTGTACGGTATTGCTCTTGGAATAAGTGCACTTTCATTGTGGGACTTTGTAAAAGTACCAGTCAAAACAGCCTTTGATTTCAGCAAAAAGTGCTATTCACCTCTGAACTTAGCTGTTGTTTCTTCGTTGGTTTATTACATTGTAATAATCTTTTTGCCACTCCTGCTTGTAGAAATATTGAGCGTATGTTTGTTTTGGGTTACGTCAGGAAAACTTAGACAACATATTTCAGTGCAACCTGGTGATTATCAAACATCAGGCAGATGCAAACCAACGTGTTAGCAATCACAACCTTGCTGTGAATGGCGTACATTCAGAAAACCGAGGGAAACCACGGAGACAAGGCAATGAAGGTAAAAATCGCTATGTGAAAGCTTCCATTGTGCTTGCAGCCCTTGTTCTGGTTCTCAACATTTGCTTGCTCCATTTGGTTGTACTCTCTCATCATCAGTATGTTCTGTCCAGAGTGCAACAGTTTTTATGTGAGGGATAAGCTGGCAGATCTTGTGTACCTGAACTCTTGCATCAACCCATTTCTCTATGCAGCTACAATGAGGAAGATCCGACAATTCTATAAATCCATTTTCTGTAGAAGATAATTAGGAAAGGACTTTGTACAGCTACCACGAGACGGTATATACCCCAATTTTTCGTGAAATAAATGGACAATGTGGACTTATCAATCAATGATACATAGGCAGGTGGATCACAGCTTTATGAAGGGTCATTATTTATGACAAAACCAGAATAAAACAAAATTATATCCGGCGACACAGTTTGACAACTGATTTGGATTATTTAGTCCACTGATACATTCTGTGTAAATTTCACGAAATTTCATTGCGGGCAAATATGATTTAACTTACAAATCTAGTTTTCCGCGTCTTTCTATGGAGAATGGCTATAGAGGGCGCTATAACATAAAAACATGGACTTTGTAGGCCATAGGGAAAGATTACGCAATGGATTGTCTGATTTTTGCAGAGATAATAGCTCTGCATGTTCCTACTTATATCGATTGTCAAAATTGTGTTGCCATTGCTTAAAATCGTTCTAAAAAATAAAAGAGACAATTTGTATGGGGTCAAACAGATGTGTGATGCAGTGTGCATATAAATTACTGTTGTGATCATATTTTGAGGAAAGATCAGTGAACAAGATGGGATAAAATTTTAATCAATACTTTCTGGAAATCAAATTAATAGTTAATAAGCTCTAATGGCATTTTTCTGGCATTATTGGCTGAAGCAATTACCTATATATTGATGAACAGTCATGATGGACAAATGTCACAGGCACATGTCATTGAATTTGGTCATCTCCTGAGTAATTTTTACGAAGGTACTTGTGAACATCTGAATGACCCTTGTATATTTTTGTATCAATTACAATTTTGGACCATAAATAACCTTTTAAATTGCTCTTCCTGTCAGCAATGTAGTGCACTAAATGTTACCATTTTGCTTCAGTTTGGGCAATGCAGAATACATTGCCATTGTTTTGCAGTTGTCTTATCAGTAAGGCATTTTTTTAACCCACCCCAGGTGAAAAATTTACCCCCCCCTTGCGGAAAGTTTGGTATTATAATTTGGATATAATATACTTATCATAGGTGAAATATGAATGCCTTCTAAACTTTAAGTTTTCATCCAATGAAATTGTTAAAGGTGCAACAAAGAGATTCAAGTCATCATATGTTCTGGGAATGTAGTGATTTCCATATAGATTAGACCCTCAGTAGATCCCGTACTTTTTTAGTTTCGCTACAGAAATAACTTAAAAATGAAAACAAAAGATGATTTGTAGTGCTTCGTATTTCAATGAAAACATGGCTGAATTTTGTAGTTGCTCATACAAAATATAAATTTCACAATTTTTGTACCAAAGAAACAGTCCAGCTTAATCTTTCACCCCGGCCTGTCACATGGGTATATTGGTGAAGCTTTACACCAGTGCAAAAATCAGAATTTCTATTTTAGGAAAAATCTATTATTGAAATCTCTCGTTGCACCTTTAAGGTTTCCAAATTTTGCAGTGATGCTTGTTTCATTGTGCTGCGGCTCATTGACAACATTGCCAGACATGGCAGTGGCTGAACTGTTGAACAATTTCGAATTGCATGCAAACAAGAGGCAACAGCTATTATATAAGTCATGTCCACACGGAGGCTAAAACTCCAGAGTTCCAAAACTCTGGAGTGTCAATTGGGGTTTTTGACCGTGTGGATGCATTCAGAGTTTTAAACTCCAGAGTGTTATCGAGGGTCTAGCGGGGTTTTATCCCCGTAAAAAAAACTTGGGGTGAAACTCAATAACACTCTGGAGTATCTTGGAGTGTCATGCTGTGTGGATAGCTTCGGGGGATAGTGAGCGGGGGTGACCTTGCATCTGGTAGTAATAATAATAATAATAATCGGTTTTATATAGCGCTTTGTCACTGTAACAGTCTCCAAGCGCTGTTGCCTATTATTATTACGCTGCCATTAGGAAACTGTCACAATCATTTCGCTTCATCTAGGTGGCTGCCGGCCAAGCGTACATCCCTATCAGCACTTAGATTGTAATATCCCCATAACATGACAGCTTCCCAGATTTTGCTTGGGTGTGCGAGGCAATTGAGATTAAGTATCTTGCCCAGGGACACAAACACGTTGGCCACGGTGGGGCTTGAACTCACGCTCTAATGATCACAAGTCTGCCTATTTCAATGGTATACCACACACGCATCTACTATAGTATCTAGACTCTAGTCTACTCTCCGATATGAAAAGTGGAGAAGAATGAGCAGGGGGATGATTTCTGAGATTTGGCCATCGTGTGGAAACAACTTGGAGTAAAGCAAAATAATTAGATTTAATATTCACCTCCGGAGTGTCAAACACTTGGGAGTTTTGTGACCGTCTGAACGTGACTATAGTAGCATAGCTCATGAAAATTTTGGGCCTTCAATTCATCTAGACAAATCAGTAGCCTTGACCAAATCAACACTAATTAAATTTGGAAAGAACACTGCCATATTCACCCTATGATGCTGTACAAAAGCAAGAGCAGAAGTTCAGATTTTGGTTTTACAATTAATTCCATTTTGCCATTATAAAAAAACTGCACAGGGAATAGCATCCGGTGATTTTCCTTTTAATCCTTGACATTTGATGGATTACTAGGAACTCATAGTAGTGTTCAAATCTGCATTTTAAAAGTGTTTACAGGTGAAAAACTGCCAAGTAATTGAGGTCTTACAAAACAGGTATTCATTCGTGGATACGTCAGTTTCATTTCTCTCACATTATGGAAAGAGCCATGGCTAATGTGACTACGCCTAGTTCTCAGATCTTGACGATTATCGACGATATTCCGTCTGTTCTTCACGTCTTGTATGTTGTGGTGTACAGTGTTGTTGTAATCGGAACGTTGCTTGGAAACATCGGAACTATGTTGGCATTCTGGAAGGTACCAGGTCTACGAGAGAGACCTAGTGATTTGCTGATATTTTCCCTGTCTTGTGCAGATCTCGGTATAGGAGTTGTAATAGCACTCAACTTTCCAAGAACTGTGTGCAGGTGTTGGCTGTTCAAGAGAATTGGATGCCAAATCCGAGCAGGATTGTCAAATATCTGTGTGACAGTCGGTAAATTAACGACTGCTGCCATTTGCTGGGATCGGTTTCTGCTTGTGTCGCAGAATTATCCCAAATACTTGAAGACTCAATCAAAAACTTGCATATTATATAGAGCAACTGCCATTTGGATGTATGGTATTGTCGTTGGACTAAGTGAAATCATTTTGTGGCCCTACGTGAAGGTGCCAGAAGAAATCCAGTTCGATTACACTTACAGCAAGGAGTGTCGTAATCCAGTAAAGCACAATGCCTTGGCTTCGGTAATTTATTACATCATAATCATATTTCTACCACTACTCGCAGCTGAAATATTAAGCTTTTTGTTTATATGTTTGTTACGACGAAAACTGACACAGCTAGTAATGCAAGCTCCTGTTATCTCACGTGATACTCAAGCTGCTGCAAATGATGTAAACCAAGTTAATGATAACAAGTTATCGTGTTCAACCCACAGGCACAACGAGAGGAATGCAATGGGGCTAAATAACAATCCTAGGAAGCGCTATGTGAAGGCAGCCATTGTCCTGGTTGCTCTAGTGATTATTCTCAATCTTTGTATGCTTCCATTTGTCTTGTACACTCTAACAGTCAGCTTCATCTGTACAGAGTGCAATAGTCAAACTCTGCGAACTCTGCTAGCAGATGTAGTCTACCTGAACTCTTTCCTTAACCCGTTTTTGTATGCCGCTACTATGAGCAACATTCGCCAATTCTATAAGAGCTTATTTTGTAGACGGTGATCTCTCCATTTGGTAAATTGTCCAGATTGTGTGCACATAGTTGTGGTCTCTTCCTGAGAGACACAACATGATCGTCTGACAGTTCTATTCTCTCTTGAAACATTACTTTCTCTCTCTTGACATGGCATTGTTACTCTAAGAGTAATTAAAAGGTTACGGGTTCAAACCCAAATCAGTTTTGGTGTATTTCTGTCATGAAAGCACTTTAACATGTCTCTTGTCAGTTTGATGGATCAATTCATACTTGGTATCTTATCTTTGTGAGACAAGGGGTCTTATGTAGAGTAACTGATGAGGTTAAAGGTCCCTCAGGGGTCACTTAGGGTCATTATATTGCTCTACACTTTGACCACATAATCAAGGTGACCTATTTGGGACCACTGTCCTTATTTTTTAATATTTTAAAATCATTACAGTACAGGTAGAAACCACAGACATGAATATTATATCTGCATTATACTTACACATTTCATGGTATTATAATTTGTATTGAGAAAGGAATATATCTACATCAAAAGTTTATTAAATTGGTATTAACATAAACAATTGTGTTGTGTTTCTTGGAATTTTGTGCAAAAAATGTCAAGTCAATTATAATAATTTGTGTAATTTAACATTAATGTCAGTAAGAATGCATTATGTTGTAACATCTTCTCACTGCATAGATGTCTAACCAAAGTATTCAAATACCTGTGAAGTTTACATTGCAATGATATCGCTATCACAAAATCAACATATGAATGTCTCCGAATTCAATTTGTCAAAAATCACCATTAAAAATAATTTGTTGTTTAACATATAACCACTATCAATTACCAATGGTATATTGGAACATTTTGATTGGGATATCTTTTACTCAGAAAATACAATCAGAAGGTAAAGAAGGTATTGGACGTAGTGAGTGTTTGTAGCTGGAATGCCTCGAGGAACCATTATTGACAGCCGCAAAAGATCGGCACATCCAAAGGCCGTCATCCATGGTCATTAATATATTCGCGGCTGGCGGGGTCTACAAATTGTCGCGATGTTGCAGCGCACACGGTTAGCCTAGAGGCAGGTTCGGTGTAGAGTTACGGCTTCATACTAATGGAATGATGATATTTGATAATGTAGCATCTGCTACTGTTGCCATCTTAGTAATTACCAAATCTGGTTTGGAGAAACGTTGGCTAGTGGAAGAATTGGATGTCTAATATATTGTTCCAAGTGATTTTCATGTCTGGTATATTTTAATAAAGACTACATGTGTGTCCCATCAGTGTTTTTCTGTATAACATATTCATGAAAAGTGAGCTGACTTACGTTGGTCATGAATGTGACTAGTCACACTAAAAGAGTATACAAACTATCATGAAAAGTATACTATATTTCAAAATTATGTATTTGAATGAAGGCTGAATCAACCTGTTCAACCTAGCAAGATTGAATATCTTCATTACAAAAATGTTATTTCAAGATATGAATCATTTACAGTCTGAACAACATTGAGAAAGTGTTATTTCAATAAATACAAACACAACTGTGCTAAAATTTAAATATTGACAAACCTTGAGGGTTTGTTTAATAAAAAGTGATAGACTTGATTTAAACTTCATGTTTGATACAAAATTAATTAGCATAGGAAGCTGGCAGCCTCAAGATGATTAAAATATTGTTCAATTATTTTGAAGTTATATGTGATAATACCCCTGAAAGACACTATTAGTGATTCTCCTGAAATAGTCAAAATATTTGAAATTTGCATGAATAGCTTCAAAGTGAGGAGAAGTCTGTAGAAGCTATTTTTTGCAACTGAAATTGTCAGAAAAGGAAAACGGCAGTGTTCGAAGATATGAATCTCCATTCAATTATGTGTTTCAGTAAGTATCCGTACGGGCAGTAAAGACTAACAAATCTGATTTTGTCCTCATTACTATTAGGTTTGCTTTCAGTCTTTTCACTTGCATGGTGTGTTGGGATAGTAATACTCATCGAGATATGCAAAAAGCTGTAGTTTTATGATGTTTTTTTATTTTCTGATTAGCAAATGACGTATAGTGTCCTTTTAAACAAATTAGCGTTTTCATCCTCCCAAAAATCTGTTGTTGGTAATGGCTACCCTGCACTTAGTTGACATTATTTGGCATATTCCTTATGAATATAAGTTTATTTGAATATTTTTCCAAGTAAATATTCATCAAAATGTCTCATGTAAATTTAGCTAAA
Source organism: Ophioderma brevispina (assembly GCA_023653785.1). NCBI lineage: Eukaryota > Metazoa > Echinodermata > Ophiuroidea > Amphilepidida > Ophiodermatidae > Ophioderma > Ophioderma brevispina. Next base: position 198,010 of record JAMKCH010003322.1, on the reverse strand, counting down.
ATGTGTGTGCTGATTGTCTTAAGGACCCCCAATTTACCTGGAAATTAGATTTTTACAACCAAATCATAAATCATATTTTCTCATTCAGAAATTTCAGCATCCAAATGCTTTTCCTTCAAAAGGTATACAACTGCATAAATTGGGGGTGTTAAAGGGGCTTGTTCCGATTTATGTGTATTGTGTTCTCTACTTGATATGAGAGCCTGGCCTTGCACTCACCCCATCAATTAACCGTGTGAAACAAACTTGTGGTTTTGGTGGTAGATGCAATAATGCATGTTGCAAAGCCCTATTCAATCTGTGCTAATATTGATGAACCACAAAAACGTGTTTTTTTGTTTATATCTTGGGAATGAAATGGATTTGAGGGCTCAATCAGGACAACAATGAGAAAAGTACAGCCTTTCATTTGATATCAAAATCGATACTACTTCTGGGTAAATCAGGGGGGTCCCAAAGATAATCAGGAAAAAAGGGAAAGACAAAAAAAACACGCACCTTTAACTTCAACACTCCTTTCTGGAATCACTAGTGTTAGATTTACACCATTTTGGTGTTAAATAACCCACCATAATAGTGTTAATATGAAACCAATATTGGGTGTTACATATACAATGCTGGTGTTAATTTTAGCACCACAGGCAGGTAATATTTACCACTGTCCGGTGCCAAATTGACATGACTTGTGTTAATTTACCACTCACTTGGAATCAAATGGGACCACACCGTCTGTGTTAATTAACATCAAACCTTGTTTTTAACATTTATATGTGTAACCGGTCCCTGATATTTTAGTAAAAAATGGTTGATTTTGTTATTTTTTGCTTCTAATGTAATTGCTTGTCTCAACAAATCATAAACAGATCACCAAAATGCATAATTAAAATTATGCAGCAACACCGAGCGCTGTTAAATCCTAAATTTCAACACCAAAAACTTACACTGACAAGCTTGACACCGACTTGATGTTCAAATTTTAACACCCCAGTTTTTGCAGTGTAGAGCAACAAAATGCCATTTTATGTTTATACCAAGATATAAGCATAGTAAATATAGGGCATTGCAGTATACTAGTCTTTTCAAAGACTTAACGGTAGGAGGGCGCTCTTAGCATATCGACGGTTATACACAGACTTTACTAAAGACTGGGCCTGGTCACAAATATTTAAATCTAAATGACCGTTATTGGAAAATACACTATTTTGCAGCGGGATTAATCCACTAACCCCAACGGTTTTTGAAGTCATAATTTATTCCAAATTTATCATGATATTACTGAGATGTATCGAACTAAGGTTTAAGAGAAGATTTGTAATGTAACTGAGGCGGAGACTGCCATAGTAAATGCACGTAACAGTTTCCCAAATTATCGTTTGGATATCCCCAATGCCCAAATCAAGCAGGTTGTATCCTACAAACTTGGCTGTGGGTGTAAGTCACTGTCGGGCTCTCTAGTATCAAGTAGAGAAATCATTACTTAAATCAGAATGCAAATGCAAATGGTGCGCCCGCAGGCGGAGTGCCCATCTCTCTGTCATGGCGTTGGGGCCCAGCTCCCTCATAATGTTGTGTGGGGGGGTTCGCCACTCCTCCCGCACAGCGAGTCTGTTTTGCATTCCCAGCATACACCGGTACCCATTTATGCTCCTGGGTGGAGAGAGGCAAGCGAGGTAAAGCGCCTTGCTCAAGTGCACAACACATTGGCGACAGCGGGGCTCGAACCCACACCTTATGCTTATGAGGCGAGCGCTGATCCACTGCACCACATGAATACGCATACTCTTAATTAGAGGGGCACTTCGTGATCCACAGCCTCGTCCCCCCCCCCAATTTACCTCAAAGAAATTGATATTTTTATATCTTCTGAATCGTTGGCCCAAGATGGGTACATTAATTTGTTTGCAAATTCAACTACTCTAGAAGAAAATTTGTATTTCACAGTGGCCTATGGGGCAGCGCGATACAACAAATTCACTGATATCATCAAAACGCAACATCAGAATCAACTGAAATTTTGGACATAACGATGATAACCTTTTCTTGAGGATATCTAGTAAATAATAAACAAAAATAAATGTGGTAGGATCACGAAATGCACCTTTAAGTATTGTTACAGTTGCTTCAGTGCATGGTTGTATTCATCACTAGTGTTGATTAAAGGTGCATTTCGTGATTTCAACACCTTCTGTTTAATTCATTGTTCACTAGATATCCTTGAGAAAAAACTTATTCACAACTTTTTAGTCGATCCTGACCTTGCGGTTTTGTGTTATGAGCAAATGCTTGTTTCCCACGGTCCCATAGGCCACTATGTTAGAATTTTTCTGTCCGTTTATGGACGAAAATACAAAATTGCGAATTTCTAACAGATACGGATGAATTTGCAAGTAAGATTAGACTACATGTGGATTGCTAAGGCTAACGGCTCAGATGTAGAAAAAAATTGAAATTTTTTAGGTTAGTCGGGGACGAGGCTGTGGATCACGAAATGCCCCTTTAATTTTAGATCTGCAAAGTCATTATGATTTTAGGTAGTTTCCAGAAATGAAATATCTTGAATTGATGTGCTATGTTGGTTGAGGATTTGTAGCCTCAAAAGTTCAGTACACTGGGCCTTTAATGAATCCATACCTGTTGATGACTGGATTCCTGCCTATTTCAGAAACACTGTCCTCTCTTATCAAGGAATTTCAAATGAAAAATCAATCAATATGCAATTTTTCAGCTGAGATATCGTAAGAACCCTTGAATTTGCCTAGGCTTCGAGATCTTTCGTAATTTTCTCCATTTCACAGAGCTCTAGGTAAGTGTACCACTCCACTTACCCTGGAAGCTCCAGGTCCATGCACGGGTGTCGGCACCCCTTTTATGTGCAGGGCTAGATCGCATACATTTACTCACCTCTGGTACATATGCTTGATGTACACTTTTTTTTGCTTGGTTCAGCAATGAAATGGACGGGATTTGATTAAAAAAATGAAAAAAATTCTAATTGGGTTTGAAATCAGGTGGTTTCTTTTAAAACCAGTGGGGGCAGTATTGTGTGGTTCAGGCAGTGTGATTCCAGCTCAAGAGGAGGAGTGGGAACCAAGTGGATTTTGGAGTAAGGAATGAATGAGCGATAATTAAGACAATACATATTATATGGCCAGCAATGCAGGGGCAATTTTTCAATTGAAACTTAAAAATGTTGGAAAATGTGATTTAGAAGCTTTTTTGAGGATATTTGAGGTGGTTTTAATTTTAATTTTTAGTTCAGCAGGAAAATACGGTGACTTGTGATTAATATTGTTTTGAAATATGTGATGCAATCTGGAAAACCCGCCACATGGTGGAAAATTTATATTTTGAGTTTTAACTATCATTGCAAGTTTATGAAATATTAATTTGTGCATAACATTTTACTCTTTCTTTTCTTCTATGAATACACTTATCAAAAGTTATGCCTATCAATCTGACAAAAAATAGAGTACAACATAACCGATTTTAAGGTATTTTCTTTATTTTTTCAAAACTGTCCTGTGCGACATGTGGCAGTTTTTCCCAGATCAACATCACATAGTCAACATCTGGCCAAAATCTTGTCCTATAACATCCATGGTCACTTATTTTTCTCATGTTGTAAAATTCTTTCAACATTAGGTAGTGGCGTACTGAGGCAGTCTATCCGAGGGGGAAAATAACATTTTAATCCCGCCAGAGAGGCAACTTCTAAGTTGTCTCATGTGATTTGTCTGAACTTGACAAATGGACACTAAACTTGGCCAATTTACTTTAATTTTGCACAAATTTTAGGCTGAAATTGGTTGGACGACATTCCTGAATAAGAGTGATTATATCTTCCACTGACGTTTTCAAGCCAGAGGGGGAGCTCTGCCACCCCCCACCCCCACCCCCCCTGACTTCACCCGGTCCGTGATGCCACTGCCATTAGTTTTTTTAATGCAAAAAAAAAAACAAGGACATTGCAATGACCCTCTTGTGTACAAATCGACCGTTGGTCAACGTCAAAGTCCTCCAACACTAAGTGAATACCGTCAAAATTTGCATTATAAGTTTGTAAAATAGTCTCAAATTTGATAAACAGGTAATTATTAGGGCATGGGTGCTCCTTACAAAGTGAATATGGTACCAACACACATAAGCACATATCGAAACTGTCAAATGGTACAAGATATAAACAACAAACAGATCATCTTCTGTAGAGCAAGAGGGAATTGATGTGTTTGTACAAGCGGCGTCAAGAGGAGGGTTGTCCTGGTGAATTGACGTTGTCCGGAGAGGTCAGGACTAGCCAGCCTTACAAATGAAATAACAACCGAGGTACTGCTGCCACTATTTCAGCTGTGTTTTCATACTGAAGCTGCTCAAGAAAATTGAAATTGCAAAGCTGGAAAAAAAGCTTCGCGGTCATAATCAATCTGGTAGTTACGATTCTTAAAGATAAACGTATGGTTTCATCTATCAGGAGGCGACAAAAAGATTGAGTGGGCGGGGAGTTACTCGATCTCAAAGTACTGTTTATTAAATTGCTTATTAAGAAAAAGGCCCAGACTACTGGTCAAATTTGTTAACTCCAAAACTTTCGGATATTTTCCAGCATGCTTGCTTACCACTTTCTAACAGTAGTTCAATTCCAGGATGTGATTAGATATAGTTGACATACCTGAATATCAAGTGTGTGAACTGCCGTTGAAGTACAAGGATGTTGGGTATATGAACTGCTGTTGACATACCTGGATGTCAGATTGTGAACTGCTGTTGACATACCAGGATGTCAGGTTTTTTAACTGCTGTTGACATACCTGGATGTCAGGTTTGTGAACTGCTGTTGACATACCTGGATGTCAGGTTTGTGAACTGCTGTTGACATACCTGGATGTCAGATTGTGAACTGCTGTTGACATACCTGGATGTCTGGTTTGTGAACTGCTGTTGACATACCTGGATGTCGAGTTTGTGAACTGCTGTTGACATACCAGGATGCAGGGTATGTGAACTGCCATTGACAAACCTGGATGTCGGGTACATGAAGTGCCTTTCACATGCCTTGATGCCAGTAGGTGACATACCTAGATGTTGGGTATGTGAACTGATGTTGACATACCTGGATGTCAGGTATATGAATTTCAGTCAGGTATCAGGTATGTCAACTGCTGTGTAAAACCTGCCCTCTGTTTGGTTTTCCTATTTTTGCTTGTATCTCACTTTTGACAATCCCACCTTTGGCTTGAGTGCGTCTGATCGCATCATATTTTGTATTGGCCATTCATCTTGCCCAATTTAAACACCACCTTGCAATCGCCTTGCTTGGACAAGTCAAGTGGATAAACTTTTCACATCTAATTACTTCAGGCTTACTGACTTAAGTGCCATATATCTTTATCGAGGAGAGATTTTTATCTTAAACTTAGGCCAACTTGGCTTCCAGAAGGCCAAAACCATAAGTGCTATGGGGTTTTTGTTTTGGTTTTTAGTCAAAAAAAGCTATGTGCTACACAGAAATTCTTTTTTATTGCATTTTTAGCCAACTTTTTTTGGGAGATCAGCTTTGGTTGGATTAAAACAGATTTATGTTAAATAAAAGAAAGTGGCCAATTCCAGGTTTGATGTGAAATTTTCAACCACCTCCCGAGTACATGCGAGATCCCATTGCATGCGATTTATTTTGGTACTCTCCAAGGTGACCCACCACCTCACCATCCTGCAAATGTTTACCTAAGTCCATCTACAATAAGTTCACTCAGTAATCTTGTCTTGATTGCATGTGTCTACTATCGCTAGCTGCAGCTCGCTCGTTTTCACCTGCCTTGATAAATTATTCACCTAAACGATTCGAAGAAAATGCCACTAAAGTGAGGGATTGACAGCTGGTTGGGTCAGTCTTACAAGCACTGGCTTAGGTTGTGAAATATTGATAAGTAGGTGAATTAATATCTAAGGATGACCAATTTCTGAAAGGTTACAAGATGACACCAATCTAGTCATTTTGTCATGGTTTTCAAATTATATTTTAAAAAAAATACAGTATGAAACTCCTTGGAATGACAGAAAGGACATAAAAAACTGGCATTAAAGGCTGGACTCAGAGATTTTAAATAGAATATTTTTGTGAGAAATTAAAAAAGACAACAGAAAATAAAGATATTAAACTAAAAGGCTAATTCCAAAACTAGAGGTGAATCGGATGTTTTGTTTTCGTGCAGTAAACATTTAAGCATAAGCCTACAGTGCCATATGATACCCGTGTATAACAAAATTTTCGGATACGGGAATTTATAAAAAGTTGTGCTTTTCTATATGAAAGGACTTCGATTGAGCTTAGTTATTTCACACAGTGATTATATATGGAAAAGCATTATGTATATGCAAAAAACACGATTTGTTTTTGAAAATGAATTGCGGCCCGCATCATCGGGAAATCTCTGAGTCGGGCCTTTAAGAAGCAGCTAGGGGCAGACCAGGTAACCTCATAAATCAAGAAGATTATGGTATGTGTGCGCTTTATTCTGTTAATGTATTTTATTTGTTACAAAAAAAACCCCAATCTTCTGCCGGCTCGAGTTGCGTGGCATGAGTATATAGACATCGTCTTGTGATATAACGGTCATGGGTTCGTCCCACTTCTGACGCAGAATGTTCATCTATTATTTTAGACTTTGAAATTGCAGTGGAAAAGACGGATCATGATTATTTGCGAAATAGCTGGCGATAGATACCGGGTGATGCCTTATGCTCAGTACAAACATGCTAACTGACTGTCCCAGGTTAAAGAAGGAATAAACAAAGAATTAACAATTAATGCTCTGACTGGAATTTCAAACTTTCCCTCAAAATCTTTCTGTGCTCCTAACAGCTATGTTTCGTCAGTCTGTAACCTATAAGATTTAGGCAGGGAACTGACATAAATAGCAAAATTGCATGGCATATCTTTTAGATAATAAACAGCTAAATTATAAAAATCTACTCGATCAAATTATGGATTTGTGAGTCTTTACTTGAAGAAAGAGGTAAGGATTATACCCAAATTAGGTATATAGAAGGGCTGATGGTATGACAATCTCCACTATGAGCAGGGGGTAGGACATTCCATTAACAGCAAACGGTGAAAGCATTCAAATTGTCATCAACATCCGACGTAACCCGAGTGCTAGCCTTTATCAAGACTTAACGGTACATGGTAGGAGTGCGCTCTTGCGCACATCAGACAAAGACTTGACCAAAGGCTATAGCTGGTCACGAAATGTAAATCTTACATGACTGTTATTGGAAATTACACTGTTTTGCAGACGTTAATCCACTGATCTTTACGGATTTTGACGTCAATTATTTTTTCCTAAATTATCATGCTATTACTCAGATCTTTTGAATAAAGGTTTAAAAGGTGATTCTGCAATGTCACTGGGACCGAGGCTGCTGTAGAAAATACGCATAAGAATTCCCTAAATGACTGTTTGGAAATCCCAAATACCCAAATCGAGCAGAACGTGTCTGACCCCCCTGACTATGAGCAAAATCATTTATTAATATTGTCTGCAGTGTCTACTATTACCTCACCTGTCCATGATATTAATAATTCTGATATACCTCTTGTTGAAAGCTGCATTATAAGTGAGATTATGATAGCAAACTAGGTCAAACTGAAAGCTATATAGATCTTTAATTTAAATATCTAGTTTTCTCCTTCAGAATGAGGATTGTGTTGAGTGCTTAGATACTTAAGAGAGGAATGGTATTTTGTGTTTCAATTCAATGTACTGTAGGGCATGTGCCTTTTGATATTTTTAAGGGAAGGAGGCCAATCATTTTGCTCTTATATATTATACCAGTATTGACTGTAAATGAAAGGTATGGAAATGTTGTGTGTTTGTGTGCATGCTTATGTGTATAGAAGGAAAGGAAGGAGGGAGAAAAGGAGAGGAGAGAGGAAAGGACTTGAGAGAGTAAGAAAAAAGAGGAGGGGGATAGTAAAGGAGGCTGGAAGGGAAAGGGAAGAATGGAGAGAGAAAGACAGGGAAGGAAAGAAAGGAGGGAGAGATACAGGTATATTTTATTCAATCTAACCAAGAACAAATAAACTCTTATCCCCTTGCAAACACATCTTTACTCTTTTAGGCCAAAACTATGTATGATGGCATAGCTTTCTCATAGTGTTTAAATGTTTTTATGTTGTGGCAATTTGCAGCTGTAGTTATAGTGCACTCCAACCATCTACTGATTACACCACTTGTGCCTAAAGACAAAATTGGTCTACAGGAACAGGATATCTTGTGCATTGTGCATTATGTATATGCAAGTAATACCGTGTGTCCCCAAAAAAAAACGCACCACTTGGTGCAGGCGACATAAGTTTTGAAAAAAAGCACATGACTACTTATTTATTGTTGTAAGGTAAGATGGGACTGTTAGCTAATATCACTGAAAAGTTCAGAAAGGTAGAGTCAATGGTTTTTAAGAATGCCCCCAACAACCAAGTAACCCGCAGAACCCATTTTATAAAATGAGGAGCTGGTAACCACACGACTGGCAATTAAGAACAGAATGGCAAATGCAATATGGATTGCAAATCAACATTTACTGCCCAAATTTCTTGCAGAACACTTCTACTGGGTCAAATGACTACATTTACATAATTATTACTTAACTGATAATGATAAAACATTAATTTATTGGTGATAAAAAATATGTTTCAGACAGATATAAAACTATGAATAAGTCATAGACAAACTCCACATTACTAGAATGATAAATGCGTTGGGCTGCAACTTGCTGTTACTGAAAAAATGTTAAGGGCCTACATTATCAACTTTATGAAAGTACAACCTATGTTTTCAACACAAAATTCAATAACAATATCAGTATAGTCATTCTGTCATTAAATCTTTGTGTGCCGTCACAAAATGATGATGAATGATTTAATAGCTCTAATTCCAATGCTTTCCCCTATTTTGGAAAATACGAAGAGTTTGTTGATAGCTGTTGATCATACATTCCTAATTCCATCTTTTTAAGTGTTGTTAAAATGCATGTTTATTAGCTGTTATTACCAATGGACACATTCTAATGGTTAATATCTGTTGCAATAGCTGTCTTTAAAAAAGAAAGTGGTGGTTGGACTTAGAGATTCATATGGTGGTTCTGGGCGCAAAACGTACAGTGCCGTATTGCAGTTAATACGCCTCAATTTGGTTAAATGGGTCCCTGCAGGTTACTTGATTTCTGGGGTCGTATCTTAAAAATATATTGACTCTACCTTTATTAACTACTTTAGGGTTTTAATACTCTGGGCCATAATTTCTTGGACATAACAAACGCGCGCGTTGCTCGTTGCGCGTATTGCGTTTCCGTGTAACCATGAACCAGGATGTGCGCCATTTGCACAAAAATGAGGCGACCCCAGAAACCGGCGTACATTCTAAACTGTCCAAGAAATTATGAGCCAGAGTATAGCTAACAGTCAAATCTTACTTGACAACAAGAATAGTTATCCCCTGCTTTTGTGTCAAACTATGGCGGCTGGCACCAATGTTGCGTTTTTTTTGGGACACACGGTACAGTGTCTCAAAAGTCTTCACACTTCTTACCTAGAAAAGTCTAACTATGCCATGTCAAGTAGTGTACTTCCAACCAGAGGGTGTATTGAGTCAATTCCACATTGCACCAGTTTTGGGAATTTCACTTCAATAGGGTCATGTGATCCTACCAAAATCTCAATCTTAACACATAAAAACCCGAACTTTTTACAACTAATTTTATGCCCCAAATAAAATTTTTAGCATGATCATGAAATGTTTTGTAGCCCTCGTAACTTCTTGAACACTTTTTAACCCTGAGTACTGATGTGTATTTTAAAAAGTACAGTATAGCATATTGCAATGCATTATAGCTAATTGGTTCAAAACACCCACTGACTTCCAACCAACCAGAGAGCAAGAATCCATGTATACTGTTCATAATTGAAACCATACCCACAAGGCAATCTCAATAATCTTGCTTGAAAGCACAGCAAAACTAGATAACAACAGTCAAAGCTAGGTCAGCGTAAAAAGCAAGATTTCCAATCCAGGCGTGCAATTTTCTCTTTAAAAAAAGAGTATTTGTGGTCTTACGTAGATTGCCTTCAGGAAAGAAATGGCAAATCTTCTTGGAATTGGGTAATTTCCCAGGTGTTGCGGTAATTGCTTGCTGATAATGTACATCGTGTATTCTTCTCCATGAAATGTAGGACACCTCCTCGGGTTGGATTTGCTTAAATGAGTTTATCTTTGGAAAATCTTGGATGTTGGAAAGAGGGGTGATGAGGGAAACGGCTTGGTTGGAATGAGGTGTGGTAGGCGAGTACTAAAGAGACATGAGGACATTTCCGACAGAAACGCCTCCATTTTTTTTTAAACCGGGTTTTTTGCATATTTTTGGGAATGTTTACATATTTTAGATCACACCTGAAGCGCAGAATCCAAATACCCTCTTTATGTTAATAAGCTGATGATGTTAGTAGTTCAGTGTCGTGCACGACAGAATTCAAAGCACGTTTTCTATGGGGATATTACGATTGCACGGCAAGTTTAAAACAAGTCGTGCTGTTTCATTGTACTTGTTTGGTTCAATAAACCTTCCAAACTTCTAGGTATGTCTACAACCGATTTAGTGGCAATTTTGAGAGAAATTTGTATCCAAAAAATCTCCTCCTGTCACTTTAAGGGAGCCCTGCATGTCACAGTAGATTTGGAATATTAATCCAATATACTATTGTAGTCCATATCAGAGATGTAGTCCCTGCAATTCATTGAGGACTGGTTGGAGAAGTGAAGATTTACTTTTAGATGACAACTTTTATGATGACAAGAATCGTCTGTGCATCCGTTTCGTCTGACCATCCGCCATCCATCCAGACAACAGATGGACGACACACAGACAGACAGACACAGAATATGTGTAGAACGCTAGCTTACAGAGATTTGTTGGACTTTTATTTTTTGTTAAAATTAGACACACCAATACAAATTAGATGCACAAGCCATGTCAGAAGTAAAGCAAAACATAGGCATGGAGTCACACAAGTATACCTCAGTTAGCACAGCGTGTGACAACAGAAATCTATAGCTGGCGGCCAACAAAATTCAATATGAGATGTCTTTGGGTCTAATATCGAGGCTTTTTCAATTATTTCAGTGCTAATTTGATTAAGAAAAAATGAACCCGTTCTTTTTCAGTATAACAAATTTATTGACCCCTTATCTGAGTACCTTTGACCTCCCTTTCCAAGGAAGTGGTCAGCTCCCTTATTGGTGCCTAGCCGTCTACAATCAGCCGTAATTGAAATAACACCAGGAGGCTGTATTCCAATTTTGAGATGTTTAATGACTGCAACCTACTTTGTGCATTGACATCTTGCCATTAAAAACATCAGGTTTGAAATAAAATGATTAAAACCCCTGTATTAATTGGGTAGACAAGGAACAAGATTCATTTCAAAATTAATGAAAACGTGTTTACCAACCCGGAATGCTAAAAACGGATGTGACAATTTTCTTTTCTCTATTAAATTTGAAGTAACAATTGAGTTCTCAGCTCCAGTACTAAGAAGTCCCTCTTCAAATATTTGTAGTCAACATTTTGTAGTTTATTTCGAGTAGACCACGAGGGGAAACAACATTACAGTGTTTGATGAGGTGACCAATATGACTTTAGTGGACAGTACGTAACGTGGACTTATCCCTCTTGAATTCTATTTCTGCGCAAAAGAGGAGACATCGATTTGTAAGCGCTGATTCGTCACTATAACCTTACATATGTAGGACCTTCATGGCCTGGTACTTGCTATTTGATTACGGCGGTGTATTGGAATAAGGCAATCAGGTTTGTTTAGAAGCACAAGTGGAACATCTTGCATTATTAGCCCAAGGGTAGATGGATGCACTGTAAACAATCCTGTTTGATTCCCAGAAATAATGGTTTGTAAATAGGTGGTTTTAATGGATTTGAAAGAATCTTTGGTATGGCCATTAAAGTGGTTTTAAAATTGATGCTTTAGTTAGTCAGTCGAAAGAGCTAATTAGTTGCACATGTTGAGTTTCATCATTTCAAGAAGGTTATGTTAAAAGAAATGTGTCCTGTTTTTGGTCACAACCGTGACCGAGTGCCCAAAAAAATGGGAAATCTGGATGCTCTATCTTGGTGGGAAATTTTTAATTGGCAGGCTTCCCATGCCATCTTTAAAACAATTGGGTTTGAAATAATGATTAAAACCCCTGTATTTACCGAATTGGGTAGACAAGGGAATCAAGTTCATTAAATATCATTAAAATGTTGTTTACAACCTGAATGACAAAAAGTGACATTTTTCTCTGTTAAATTTGAAGTAACATTCAGTTCCTCAGCTCTTATCCATCTTGAATTTCTGCGCAAAAGAGGAGACATCGATTTGTCAGAGCTGATTCGTCCCCAGGAAGCCGCATTGTTACCTTTACATAGTCAGTACTGCAGGCTGGTTACTTGCTATTTTGATACGGCATTGGTTTGGAATAAGGCAATAAGGGTTTGTTTAGAAGGCAACAAAGGGAATGCTGCATTATTAGCCAAGTTAAATGGGGAGTCACAGTTAAACATGGCCTGTTTTGGAATTTCCCGAAATAATGGTTTGTTAAATAGGTGTTTTAATGATTTGAAACGAATTGTTGGTATGGCCATTACAGTAGTTTTTGGTGAATGCTTTTTCGTCAGTTGGAGAATAAGTTGGATTTGCACATGTTGAGTGTCCATATCATTTCCAAGAACTCAGTTCAAAGAAATTTGTCATATCAGAGAGAATTCTGGGTGTCATGACAGTTTTGCACCATGCCCAAATAGCCGAGAAAAAAAAAATCAAGGAAAAATGGGAGATCTGGGAGCTTACTCTTTGGGAAATTTTGGAATTGGAGGGAGTGGGACATTTGGAGATAAATTTTGACACTCGGAGGGAAACGCATGTGCACAAGGTTCTCCGTATTTATTATGGGAAATTCAAGAAAAGAGGCTGACGGCCTAACATTTACCTGCGACTCTTGACCCCTCATTGACACGCTCTTCAAGCACCGCACGGATTTCTGTTTGAAAATGCAACACACCGGTAATTTGGTCCTTGGGTGTTTGTAAGAGTGACCTAATAAAACTCTTTGTTCCTGATGTTATATTCTTTGAAAGTGCATAACGGCATTAAAATAAAGCCATGTAAGCTTTGACACTGTTAGGTCTACATTTAGCCGTTAGGGCGATTTTTGGATTTTTCTCGCTACACTTTTTTAAAGGTTGCAGCTCAAGAATCACAACTTGACTTGCTTCAAGAAAATTTGAGAGTCTTATCTCATTTAGTTTGGCCTGTAGCACTCATTTGAATTTCCTCACATGCCCTTCCCCCTATCAAATATACGGGGTCATGACTTTTTTTGTAGCAATTCATGGGAACATTCAAATGAAAGTTTGCAAAATATCACTGCAGGCAAACTACATGTAAAAAGTACTCAAAATTTCTGACTTGTTAAATTTGTGATCATCTTCATGGCGGTAAAACTTTAAAACAAATGAGAAAAAACCTAGCAAAATCTTGAAAAGCACCCCATGCAAATTTTGACCTAAATTATCAAATTTTTAAGAAAAGTCAACTTTCAAAATAAGCTATCTTGAGCTCTTTTACATATAATTAGACATCCAAAGCATGCAAGTACCTACCGAAAACGATAATTAGAGGGATTTTCTGCCAAATCCACGCCAGAGGGTGTTTTGCACCAATGCAATTGCAAATGTGACTACACTGTACGTACTAAACCATTTCGTACCTAGGGATAAGTGTTCAAGAATTTCTTCTGAACCACAAGACCATTTCATGATCATTTTAAATTCTCTACGCACTGAGCACCTTCTGGCTAAAATGATGTAAAAAGTCAGGGATTTTAAGTGTTAAGAATAGGATTTTTGTGGGATCACATGACCTTATTGAAGTGAATTTCCCCAAACCATTGCATTGTGGTATTGACGCAAAACATCCTCTGAATCCACTCCCACCACAAAATTTAAAGAAAATTGACACAAGAGGGTCGCTGGCTGCACACTTTTTTCTTGGACCAGAGGCCAAAAAAATTGTCATTTCAGTTGAGATAGGTAATCAAGACTACGAACAAAAAAATCAGCCCTATGAAAATACTCAAAAGTAAATTTTTTTCCCCCATATAGCCACTCCTACTATAAATGTTAAGAAAACAAAGCTGGCAAGAGTTAAATAATACCTTAAAGTAAGTCCCTATGCGAGATTTCCTAGAAATCTAGCATTTGTATTGTTTTAAGTTTTAGCAAGTCTCAGAGTACGTGCACTTTAAATCAAATAGAACAATTTTTAGTCTGTTTACAGAGTTAAATAGGATTCACGATAGTCACTGCTTTAAGTTTTTGTTCAAAGAACCATCTTTCTTGAAAGGGTGATTCATCAAATTTGAGGAGGTAAAGGCCTTAGACTCTTCATTTTCTTGGATATGAAACATAATAGGGGATTAAATCAAGTTTGCCTACCATCAAAACCTTTTTAGTCCAAAATTGGCTTCATCACTGCTGATAGTATTTTTGCTTAGAAAAGAACTTGTTTTTTTTCTAACTGGTACATTTTTAAAAACAAATTATGAAAAACCTATGGCGAGCTTGGCTTGACTTTTGATTGAATTTTCAGCCAATTATATTTGCTGTTCTTTTGTTTTTTTCAATGTCATCTTTTTTCATAAATTTTTTTGAGATGAGGCTGGCACGTTAGCTCAATTTACAATGTCTTTTTCTGCAATTTCATTCAAAAATCAGCAAGATGCAATTTTCCCCATGCAAAAAATACACTCTGGAAATTCCATATAATTCCAGAATCTCCTGGAATAAACTTACAGAATAATCCCAGATAATCCAGAATATTCCCAGATATTCCAGAATATGCCAGCAGTACAATTTTTTACACTTTTTATATTTTTCTCTCTCTCTCTTCTGACAGTAAAAGGTGGAGTATATTTGATAAATACCTCAAATGATATCAAATAAACGTTTGAATTCCCTTTTACATTTTTTTTCCTGAAATGCTGGCTTCTGGCGGTAATTTGGATATTTTCAGCTGCTTGAATAAGCTGGAATTATCGTTCCTTCCGTCTGGCTTTTTTTTTAGGAAAGAACCTAAAGAACCAAACTGAACAGTTAAAACTTCATGCATTACACCTCACATGATGACAGTGATTCCAATGTCAGATGATTTATCTGCATTTGATAGAATGTTGTATTTGCAGTGTGGGTCATCAGAAAATGTTGAAGTTGCAGTCGAAATCTTAGTCAGTCAATCTCATGGAAATATCAATACTTATATGGGAAGCTTGAGTCAGAGTAGGCAAATCTTACACAGCAACACTGTAAACACGGGCCAGGGGATCTGACACTCTTGCATGTCATTTAAGGGGATTGTACATGTTGGAAACCCACCTTATTGTCAAGATTCTGCAAGAATGTAAACCACTACATGGCTTGATTTTTTTTCAATGCAGTATTTAGCAGATAAGAATTTAAACTGGATAATGTTGTTTAGCAGGTCGTTTTGTCAAATTTCAGTGGCAAAATAGAGCAGTTTTAGAAATCAGTATCTTTTTAGTGACACTTTTTGTGCTATTGGAATTAACTTCTTTTCTGGAAAGGATTAAGTTAACTTGACCTTGTAAGAAATTGATATATTTTGTATTAAAATTTCAGTAGCTTCTGCAAAATTTCTTACTCATAAAAGAAATCAACTAGTTGGTACATAATGAATCCCCTCTAACCCGGGGCATTATACAATAACTCGAGGCCAGTCCAGAAGAGCACCGACTGGAGAGACGACCCCGTGAACAACTCCGTCGAGTCGTTAAGGGTGCTTGAGGAAGATAAGTGTTGGACAGCCTGGCTCGAGGCAGAGTTTAATAGGGCGAAGTTGCTTGGAAGTAGCCGAGAACTGGTCAATAAATAGGCCCGGCTTGATTACGGCATAGTTGGGTTGTTATCGTAAAGGGACATTTCCAAGTGGGTATGCTACTGAGTGTAAATTTGTGTGTGTAAGGTGTTTTGTACATGCTACCTCTCACTCTCTTCCGGACTTGAACTAGTGGTATCGCTTACATGGACCAGATTATTCTGTTATGCCGGTGGTGTGGAATTACTAATTGAAAAATTACAATTATCTGCACGGTTGTTAAACAAACTTAATTTGAGGAAAAAACAAATACAAGCTGAAATTGATGCTTTCGGTTGTTACTACAGTTCAGGAGTGTGCAGTATATGGTACAGCGACCTTATTGGTATTCAGGTTTCAGCATCATGGCAATAGTATTGCTTAATTTTCTCAGAGCCTATGGTCAATTTGAGAATATAAATAGATGGATCTTGCGGGATATATTTTGAGGAAGTCCGAATTTGATTTAAAGAAAAAAATTAATTCAGCCTTGTTATTATTGAGTTTATAGTTCAAAATAGCCGCACTCTTAAAGGTGCATTTTGTGGGCCTAGCACCATGGTTTTTTTATTGATTTATGTTTCACCAGATATTCCCAAGAAAAAGTTATTGCCAAACTTTCAGTTGATTCTGACAGTGCGTTTTGATGTTATGAATAAATGTAATTTCTGTCCATTTACGGACAGAAAATACAAAATTACAAATTTCTTCCGGAGTAGATAGAATTTGTAAGTAAGATTAGGCACAGTACGTCAGGGTACGAGGCTGTGGATCACAAAATGCCCCTTTAATAAAATTGATGTCTTAAACTGGCACTGAGAACAATAGTCAGTCTTAGCTCAAAGTGTGAAGTGTTTGGGATAATTGCTGATTTACAATCAATAATATTTTATATTTAGTACTTCTTATTTCAAGTGAGAGAGAGAGAGAGCATACATGTGTATACGTGCACGGACATGTGTGTATATGCATGTTTCCTTAACAGTCTTTGTATACTTTAAAAAATGTCGTTTTGACAAAACTCAGCAAAACAACATTGAGATGCCACTTATATGACATAGGATTATGTTGTTCCAACTTCCCGGGATTTCTTAAGGCTAATGACCAATGAGAGTACTTGACTGCAGTAATTACTTGGCATTTTGTTTGATGTTCTGAAGTGTACCCTTTTAAATATATTGTTTTGCCCCTATTATTATCTTATTTAAGTTATTTTTGCATTGATATATGATGTTTGCATTTCATAATAATTATCTCGGTCTGTATAATTTTGCATTTTTTTTCTATTGTAAGAGAATCAGGGCACTACAAAAGTTTTTCCATGACTTGTAGCACTTTTTTCCATGCACATACTATTTTCAAATTGTGTTTTGCTCTGAATGACTTGTAAAATTGCATCTTCTTCAGCCGTTTTCAATGTAGAAAAGTAGCTGTAGGCAGAATCTGAGCAAGTAATATGATGCCAGGTCCTCAAGTTAGAAGGGTCACTGAGTTGTCAAGGTTTTCACTATCCTGAGGACCTCAATGGCGAGATTTTAATCTTCTTCACCATCTCTTAACTCATTTGCATGTGACTCGAAGATGAAACAGCTGCTCAATGTGTGTTTATTGGTAGTTTCCTTAAGGGGCATTGGACAATTGCTATGAACAATCTTTCAAGTGCATTTTGATCATCTTTCTTTATGAAAACTAAGTGCATTGCTGATATGAAAAACATTTTCCAAAAAGATGTAGGACTTCAGTGTTCCTATAGTCTCTGCCATAAATCCTTTTCTCTGTGCCAAAACTGTAACACCCACATTCCTGCCAGATGGACCCATGACACCGCACGAGGGAAATACATAGATGTGCGTTACATGCAGCAATTCTACGATAGACGCCTATTTCAGAAAAGGAATTGTGATGATGACTTGTGATCACATTTTTAGGTTGTTTAGGTTGTCCGCTGCAATCGGAAAGACCTTGTCTGTATGATTTGTGTGTCCGTGCGTGCTTCTCGTCCTTGTACCCTCCCAATTTTGACGACGTCCCGATTTTTTTTTTTTATTCAAAAATTCTGCTAAAATTCAACAACAAAGTTTGTAAATATTAAAGAAATTAATTTGATATTCAACTAAATCTTAATGAAAAATATGTGAGAAATACTCACAAATACCCCTGCAGGTATCAGCATTTATGAAACATGCTATACAAGTTATAGTCTCAAACAGAGGAGCCTTTAGTAAGCTCTCCATGGCAGATGGCTAGGCATCAAATTGGAAATGCGATACCTCAATGGCTCACAGACCTGTTAATATCATGATATTTTGAAGTTTTTATTTTTTTGTTGTTTTTTAAGATGATACAGACAATGCATTACAAAAAAAATTGTTCATGGTGTCATTACCCACAAAAAAGCTGTGGTTAATTGTACCGACGTACGAGGTCGGAATGGGGACTATGAAATGGAGCACGTCTGTTCGTCCGTGATAAAAATGTTAACCCAAATGTATGCATTTTCTGGGCGAGTTTGGAGTTTCGTAAGGGCGACATTGATGTAACTTGGTGGAAAGAAGTGGGTTGATGAGTTATCGACCGGACTGATTTTGGGCGTAAAATCTGCATAATAAGATCTTAATTGCATAATTTATGAAAAATTTCCCGGCAAGGCTTCTGTACAAGTTTTCTGGAGTTCCGTAAGGCGTATAAAGATGTTGTTAATTGGTGGGAAGGAAGTGGGCTGAAGGTTCTTGGCCTGATTAGATTTTGGGCGTAGTTTTGGGAATTGAGTATTTCAAATGAGCAATAATATGCAAAAAAATCCAGCGTAAATTGTTATTATTTTTGAAACGGTATACATTGGATACTCAAAATTCTTGCGCTACATGAAAGCCGATCATGGGCCACATCTCTTTTGCAATTTGAAAGTATGTTGATAATGAAAGCTCTTAGGTATGCAAAGGAGTATTAAATATGCGTAATGGCGGGATCTCTGAAACAGTACGTAGGATAGGCAAAATTCCTCACTACATGAGACTATTATGCCATAGGGGAGGGTGAAGGGTGTTGGGGAGGAGGTTTAGGGTGTAGGGGTGGGGGAGGGGCGGTGTGGGAGGGTGGGGGTGGAGGGGGGCGGGGGTGGGCTTTTGCGGGGTGTGGGGAGGGGGTGGGTAGTGGGGTGTGGGGAGAGGGGGGTGGTGTTGAGGAGTGTGTTGTGGACTAGAGTGGTTGGCGGATACGGAGGGAGGGGGTGTGAAGGCGGGTTGGGGAGAGGTGGGGTTCTGCAGGGTGTTGGGGAGGGAGTAAGGTGTTTACATGGATTGGGGAGTGGGTGTTACATGATGTGGGGAGGGGTGTTGCGGGTGTGGGGAGGGGTGAGAGTGTTGTGGGTGTTGCGAATGTTGCGGTGGTTTGAGGAGTGTTGGAGGGGGAAGGGTCTTGCAGGGGTGGGGAGGGGTGGCATGTTGCGGGGTGTTGGGAAAGGGCAGCGTTGGTGTTAAGGGAGGGGGGGGGGTTGTGGGGAGGGGGGGGGGGTTGGGGGAGGGGGGGCGTGGTTGAAGGAGTGTTGGGGAGGGGGGGGGTGTTGGGGATGTGGGTGTTAAGTGGGTGTTGGGGGAGTGGGTGGCGATGTTGGGAAGGGGTGGGTGATGTGGGGTTTGGGGAGGGGGTGGGTGATGGGGGGTGTTGGGGAGGGTGTGGTGATGTGGGGTGTTCGGGAGGGGGTGGGGATTTTGCTGGGTGTTGGGGAGGGAGTGGGGTGTTGCGGCATGTTTGGGGAGGGGTGGGGGGTGGGGTGTTAGTTGCTGTTATTGCATGTTAGTGACGCGACCTCGGCGGAGACATATTTACGCATCGCGTAATTAAGAGTTCGCCTTGTTTGTTCTGGGGGATTTTTTTTTCATGTAGGTTCAGTTATTTTTTGACAATAAGGAAATAATTTTGTTCAACCTAAATGTATCAGGCAATTGGAGGGCCAGTCGAATTGTATCAATTGCGATGTACTACTCGGTCTTACCCAGTTATAATATAAACCCCATCTAGAATATGACGAGCTTAATTATAGCTATTTCATACCTGCCAACCACATGCCACCATGTGCTGTTACATAAAAATGTTTGATTTGAGTTTCCTGCCTCAAAAATTGAAAAACAAATTATGATCTTATGAAATAAACTAGATAAACAACACCATTAGTTGTTTCAAGCAACTAAAGGAATTTCCATCCAGCATCTACAACATTGATTGGTACATTCTTACATGTATCAGCTTCGATTGCGAGCTCAGTGTTTTTCAGTGTATATATATATATTATATATATATTATACTATATATATAATATATATATATATATATATATATATAATATATATATATATATAAATACCCAGTCAGGTTAAATCAATCCACCGTAAAAGTGACTTCAACAAGAAGGGAGATGTAAAGAATTATTAAATGGACTTGATAGTTGACTAATACATTGTTGTTTACAACGTTGTTTCATGAAGGCCAGCCTAACAAAATGCATTTTGTTCTGATGAGTGGAGGTTGGCCTAGCTTGCTAGGCTGGCCTTCATGAAACAACGTTGTAAACAACAATGTATTAGTCAACTATCAAGTCCATTTTAATAATTATATATATATATATATATATATATATATCAATATGATGACAGGAATGAAGTTGAGAAATGAGCACAGAAATTTCAGGAGGATTATAATTAAATAGCAAGTTTTGACATAACATGTATATGTTATCTACTGAAGATAGCAGATAAAAAAAAAGGTAGGTGAAGTTGTGATAAAGTTTAACAATATTTTGTACTGTCTACTGAAGAAAAGTCATTGTAGAGCTTAGAGGTTTAAAACACAATAACATACAGTACACTCTGGTTAATTAATATTATTGACATGCTGAACTTGATATTGTGTTATTCATTAACTGAAAAGTTTTCACATAGCAGTAAAATTTTAAATGCATGCAATATACTTCCACAGTAATTAAATTCCATAGAATATTTGTGACAAATTGTACACAACTGCTATTTACAGAAGATAGAAAGTAGATGGTAAATTGCATATGACATAGATTTAGCGCACAGTATTGCTTCATTTAATTAATAGTGATTACTTGACATTCCTGATGGTTGAATTACATTGCTTGTATTGTTGTACCTTATTCCAGGCAATTTTGGCTCGCACTATATAAGCCTGTGTGATGGTTCTGTGGTTATTTATTTGCCCATCTCTCTATCTGTCTATTCCACCTTTTGTAAATGCTTCTTCTCATACACTCTCCTTTGGATTTATGTCAATTGCTGGGATGAACAGTAGGTGTAGGACATCAGGGTTCAGGAATTTAAGGTCAAAAGTCATCTATGTGTCATTTGTGGTGGCATTTAAAATGCATATACTACTACTCTTGCACAGAATAACAGGGTATTTACCAAAATTGTCTAGAATGAGTCAATAAGTGGTGGGTCATGTGGGGTCAAAGGGCATGTAGAGGTTATGGGAGGAGATTGAAAAAAATGCTTCTTTGTCTAAAAAAAAGATTGGAAATCCATAACTCAGGGTGTGGTGAAATGGAGGTAAACATGATATTCGGCTATCTTCTGAAGATAGCATTATATGCAATTCATAAGTGAAGTGAACTTAACAAATTTCAATGTGATTTGGGCCATGTGTTGAGGATAAATTTGTGTTATATCCTTTAGTTGTAATTTTAATAACAGGTATTTTTTGGAAAAATTTGTGCTCTGCTGCCTGTTGAAAGTGGTTGTGATATTAATTTAAAGGACCTTGGTCCCCAGAACCTCAGTTTTTACCGGAATTGGTCAACATTTTGGTGTCTGAAGAAAACTACTATTTTTCTCAGTTAACCTGTGAAATCTTAGGGCTGAAAGATATTTGGTTTGGACTTTATGAACAAAAAAAAAAGTGAACCATTTTGGTCAACCAATATTAATTTTGCACAGTACTCTATGGGACTTAACAAAATTACGTTTTTAGCTCTCACGTCAAAACTGATTGAAATATCAGTGTGAAACTTTACAAATGGGATTTTTTGGTCAAGGTCATTCAATCAAGATGAAAACTAGATGACTAAATCGGTCCATCCCCTTTAATGAGTTTAATCTACTGAAGATGTGAATTAAATAATAGCAAACAAAATCCTGAATTTTAGCATGAAGTTAACATGATTCTGTGGTATGTACTTAAGATTAAAAGAGCAAAATTCTGATTAAACCCTTTTCATCCAGGGCTGTCAGATTCTCTATGGGTTATAACACGTAAGTCAATGGCTTTTGTGGCGTTTGAGACTTCAGATCATTTAAGAGAGCCATTTTAAAGCCACTGACTTAACCCTGGCCTTGTATGGATGAATTTGAATGTTTTTTTATGCCAATTCTAAATGTGGTCATAAATAGTGGGCAATTTTAAATTGAAAATAAAATTGTTCTCTATGTGGCTAGTCAACTGCAGGGTCTGAACAAATTCTGCTGTCTACTGAAGATAATTTAAAATGGCAAATTGACTGTGTAATTAATGTAACAAGATTTCATGCTGTCCACTGAGGTATTTAGTAGCATAGTTAATGTGACAAAATCAACAATGTAATAAGGGGAAAATATTACTAGAATAGAGGATTTTAAAAATTTAGCTTTGTAATATCTACTAAAGCAAGTAACAGTAAATTTAAAGATGCATGTTCTAATCCTCTGTATAATCACCCCCTACTTACCCCGATGTAGAATTAATTTTGGTATCAGATGAAAGGCCATATTTTTCTCATTGCCATCCTGAAATTTTGGCTTTCAGATCCATTTCTTTCCCAAGATAGAAAAAATTGCCCATTTAATGGGTAACATCACTATTAGCACAGTAGTGAATAGGGCATTTAATATGCATTGTCACCTCTACCATAAAAGTGCAAATTTGTTTGGTGGTGAGTGCATACAAGTGCCAGCATCTCATATCAAGTAGAGAACACGATACACTTAAATTGAAACACACCTTTAAGAGAATTTTTATCTACTGAAGATAGTAATTAAATATGAGGTGAACTTGTAACCGATTTAATGAAAGTTTAACAAAGCACATTGTATATATGTCAAATTTCACTGATGCCATCTACTGAAGATAGCTGTGACATAAAATTGAGTAGTCAAGTATATAATGTTTGAGTGCAGTGGTAAAATAATTTTTATGAATTGAAATAACAAATTTTCTATTCAATGAGGTGATAGCCAAGGTAAGAGAAGTATATTCTTTCCATTGGGACAAATTAAAAACATTCAACATTTGTTTCATGTAACGTAGTATTTTTTTTTCTAACAAAAATTGAAATTCATGAGTAGATTCATTTTCTTCAGAGAGCACTACATTATTGCCATCTTCACCAAACAGATGTTAAATTTATGTCTTCAATTTAGAGCACTTCATGTTAACTTGTTACAATTACCTTCAATCAGATCACATGAAGTCCTTTGCTATTTTAATTGCCATCTTCAAGAGATAGCACACAACATGATGAAACTGTCACAAGTATCTTCACTGCATAGCCCAATCATGTGGAATTTGTCACTGTAGTTAAAGGTGCATATTGCTATCATTTTACTTTTAGTTAATCATTCAGTGTAGGTGTGATTGCATGAAGCTAATTTCCAAAATCTTTATTGATTCTGATGGTGCATATTCTTGTTATGAGGAAAAAGCAAAGAGCAGTACCCCATGTAACCACATAGGGCAATGTGTTGTAATTCATGTCTGTTAATGGGCAGAAATTACAAAAAAATGAATGTCTTGCAGAATAAATCTAGTGTGATTGTAAGAATAGGTATACATACGCAAGTTGATCAACACTTTATATGATGTAAAAATCTAATTTTTTATTTGGCCCTCTTTTTAAGATAAAGATTTATTGTTAGAAGTAGGGTTATTGTTTAGGATATAGGGTCAAGGGAATGAGTAATGCGTTAAGCTTAGAATTAATACTTAATGTTTAAAAATTATCAGACAATGAAAAAAAAATCAGACATGCTGATGATAATATGGCTGGGTACAAGGCTGTGGATCTAACACTATGAGGTAAGGAATGCTAATCTACCAAGGGCTCAGTTCAGTAGCCTTGGATGGGCACATGTTAACAACAGCTGACCATGCGTGTTCTGGGCATCATAAATCATACATCATAGATCATACTAAAACACATATTTGCGCAATATAAATGGTGAATGAAAGTATTGAACTGCGCCATGGGAATTGAGATTTTATTAGCACATAGTGTAAAACGATATATTCAGTAGAGAGCACATATTGCTAAATTATGTCACACCCCTCTACACTAGAAAGTATAAATCGTGACATCTGGCCAATTTACTTGGCCATTTGAATGCTCTGTCTACTGAGATAAGTTAATTTAATAGCTAGGGAATGGTCACTCACAAAGGTGCCTGCTGTTGAGCCTAGCTCAATAACTCTTTTCTTATCAGTGAACCTGTCCTAAAAGTCAATATTTTGTTTGGTAAAACTTGACATGTTTGGTAATAGTCAAGTGAATACTTGTTTTTTTCATTTTATGTTTACCTTCAGTGCCAATGGGTAATAACTTGTTTCTATGATAGAGCGATCCCTTTTAGTTGCCTTTTATATGGCAAAGTTATTAAAAACAAAAAGACCCTCTTGTGACATTAGGTGGAGAACCTGATCTGTTAAATCACACATAGTGATTTTCCTTGATAACATTTGATGCATTATTTCCACATTTGTATGCTATCTACTGAAATGCTATATACTGAATTATAGGCAATTTATAGCATAAGGAA
Source organism: Ophioderma brevispina (assembly GCA_023653785.1). Taxonomy (NCBI): domain Eukaryota; kingdom Metazoa; phylum Echinodermata; class Ophiuroidea; order Amphilepidida; family Ophiodermatidae; genus Ophioderma; species Ophioderma brevispina. The sequence continues at coordinate 173,230 of JAMKCH010003322.1, read as the reverse complement.
TGGTCACTCACATGCTGTCTACTGAAGAGATGTAATTTTATAGCATAGGGAATGTCACTCACATGCTTCTACTGAAGATAGGTAATTTAATATCAGAGATAATGTCCGCACATGCTGTTACTGAAGAGTAGGTAATTTAATACAGAGATAATGGTCACTCCCATGCTGTCTACTGAATAGGTAATTTAATAGCATAGATAATGGTCACTCACATGCTGTCTACTGAAGATAGGAAATTAATAGCATAGATAATGGTCACTCACATGATGCTACTGAAGATAGGTAATTTAATAGATAGATAATGGTCACTAAATGCTGTCTACTGAAGATAGGGGAGTTTAATTTTAGCATAGAGATGGTCACTCAACTGCTTGTCTACTGAAGATAGGTGTTTTATAGCCATAAGGCATGGTCAATCAAATGCTGTCTACTGAAGGTAGGAATTTTAAGGCATGATATACTGGTCACCTTAACATGCCGTCTACTGAAGATAGGAATTTAATAGATTATAGATAATGGTCACTCACATGCTGTCTACTGAAGATAGGTGATTTAATAGCATAGAGAATGGGCACCAATGCGGTCTACTGAAGATAGGTGATTTAATAGCATAGATAATGGTCACTCACATGCTATCTACTGAAATAGGTAATTTAATAGCATAGATAATGGTCACTCACATGCGTCTGACTGAAGATAAGTAATTTAATAGCATAGATAATGGTCCATCACATGCCTTTGACCTGAAGAAGGCTAATTTAATAGCATAAGGAATGGTCACCCACATGCATCTACTGAAGATAGGTAATTAATAGCATAGGGAATGGTCACTCACATGCTGTGAATGAAAGATAGGTAATTTAATTAGCCATAGGAATGGTCACCAACATGCGTCTACTGAAGATATGTAATTTAATAGCAAGGGGAATGGTCACTCAGAAACTCACACCATATTGAAGTATTCCTTGATGATGCATGTGATGCAATATTCCACATATGTAAAAAAAAGTGGACAGTACGTCCTCCCAACAAAATTTACCCTTCTCTCTAATATGAAAAATCTCCCCATGGGGTAAATAATCTACTCTCACATACAAGAGGAAAACCTACTTCCCCCATACCAATGCATAGCGGCACATATGAGTTGTGTTAATTGTATTTGGCTCTGATTAGATGCTCACTTAGAGGTAGATTGGCAGACACTTCAGTACACTCGATCTCAGGCAGCTGTGAAACACACACAGGTAGCAAATTGGGGGACTGTATTGGCAATAAAATGTTATTATCAAAATACATTTCAGGTAGAATGAGCACACTCTGCTTTCACAGGGAACGGCTAGGATCATGACTCGATTCGGCAGCGTTCCCCCATAATTGCTCTGGGTATGTATCTGAAGATGCTCTAAATGACTTGTTCGATTTCGAAGGGCTTGTAAATGGATGAATTATATGAATTGTTTGGCAAGTGTGGCAAGAAAGGTTTGCTCTCTCATTTGGCAGTGGCCTTGTATATAGATGATGAAGAAAAGAAAAGGGGGGGAAAAAGGAGTCAGCTGTGGTTTTTAAATGTCGTACGTAGATAATGGGAGATAACTAGAAAACACTTCCAAATTCTGGCCTGCTCTATTTGTAAAGTGGTCTGTGCTATGTTAAATAGAACTAGTTTTCATTACACATAAAATGTGTATTAGGATCCTGTGGGGGTGAGCATGAATATTTATCAAGGAAGGGTTGTTGGACAATTCCAGAAATGGGGGACAATTTGTAAGAAATGCCTAAGTAACATTTCCAAGGATTTGATTTGCTGGGTTGATGTGATGAATACAGATGGGAAGATAGTGTGCATCGTTCTTTTAAGTTTAGAAATAATATTAAGGAGGAGTAGTAGTTTTTCTGTAAATGTGGCAGTTTCTTTGTGTATTTTGATTCGAGCAACTTGAAAGTGCTTTAAGTGGACAATAACCAAATAAATCGGATTTATGGTTTGTTGATTATTGTTATTAAAAATTACCCAATGACCCCAAGTGTGGTTTGCTCACAATATTGGTAGAACACATGATACCAAATCACAATGGGTTATCAAGTTAATGCTGTGGTAGTCTGGATGCATCAATAAATTCCAAAGACTATCCACTGCTTCTAACAGCAGTTCTGAGATATGTAACAGAACTTAAAGGGGATGGCTTGAAGTATATAAAGTTTTAATCGTGATAGGGTTCTGGGGTGAAGGCAATTCTATATGTAAAGTTTCGCATCGATATTTTAGCCCATGATTTTGTGAGCCCCATAGCGTAAAAATGGGGGCCGAGGCTATTAGCGATGGGACAATGGTCCTTTAACTCTAGATATGATGCCACTAAAGAGTGTCCATGGAACTGAAGCATATTGTCTATCCCCAAATTTTGTCTTTTGAACCACACAGTGGCAGCTAAAAAATCACAAATTTTTGATGTCACAATAGGTTTAAAACAATGACGAAACTAAAAAAATTAATGTTTCGTTTGCTAACTTTAGTTTGTTTTTATTGGTAGAAACTTGATTGAACTCGAGTGGCCAGCTTTTTCCAGAAAAAAAGGCCAGGAATAGATAATCCAAGCTTTTATTCAAGCTTTTAAAATGACTATCAAGAAGTCAACTTCTCTTGGAAAGATAAATGGACTATAAGCAAAGTTCTCAAAATGAGACAGGTCACCACTTAGCACAGGCGACAATGTAATAAATATGATTGTTGAAGATAACGATTCATTTGAACAGGTTAAAACTAAAACACCATTTAAGAAAAAGCATGGCATTAACTTTATTATCCTACCGACATTATCTAAATTGACCCCAAATCTTAAAAGGTGATCAGTCATCTAAATATTATTCTAAGCTATCTGGTTGGTTTGCTTTCCAATTTATAAACTGGTTCAAGAAGACAATTATTTCCTTTGACGGCATACGCCAAAAAACGAACCGCCAGTCACCGTGCATGTTTCATCTCATTCTCAGCCTTTTGAAATTACCGGTGTGAGCATTCAGAAAGCCCCCCTAGCACCAGTGTTTTTTTTAATTATCGCACATGATCAAAGCAGGCTTGATTTTGTCCCAACACATCCCCGAGGGAGAAGTGTTCAATGATAGTTCAGAAGGTTAAATCGTGTCCGAACATGGAACAGTCAGGTTGACATAGATATTATACCAATATTTGGTGCAATAAGTTCATCTGCATGTCAGCTTTATTTTAATTTGAATATTGACTTATTAGAACTAAAGCTTTACAGAATTGAAAGTTCTTATTTTGTGTTTATTTTGAAGCTTTGTGGTATTTAGAAAGCCTTCTAGAGAGGGTGAAAATAGGAGGGGGTATGTTTTTGGATCAAATGGAACTTGACACCTCAAAGAAAAAACAGGACCTATCAAAATAAGTAGGACATTTTGCAATCATGAAAAATGCCAAAAGTAAGAAATAAAGCTCTTGCGAATTAATTTTGATCTGTCTCACTCCATTTTAACTCTTTCGACCCTGGCCAGTTCTGTATACATTATAACAGATAAGTCAGTGGCTTTAGAATTTGCCTTCCAAATGTTTGCAGGTGATTTGGGAAGCCATTTAAAATTTAAAAAAAAACCAAAAAAACACCAACAAAGAATAGGCTTGTTTCGACTCATTATTCTGAATGTACCCAGGAAAATGAAGATTTTTTACCATTTTGAAACAGAAATTGACAAATAGTAATAGTTCTCAAAGGATTAAGGTTATTTTACACATGTCTTTAGTTCTATCTCATAATTATGGGGGTGTCTATACTTTGTGTGGATAGAGGTATTTCATGCAGTGTTGTATGTCTGGGTTGGAGTTGGTTATTTGTCACATTTTGAATCTCATAATAAGTAAGAAACTTTAACATGAACATATATACACACACTTTCTGCATCACATAAGTGTGCTCACTTGCACATAACAGTCGGTATAAGGAAGGGAAATCGACATCTTGCTGTGCATGCATAGTTTCATAAAGCATTTCGTGTAATTTGAGCTTGAATTTATTTGGAACAAAGTCTTCTTACCTATTTAATTCTTTATTTTATGAGACTAATTCCATTAATATTGAAATAAACCTCAGAAAAGATAAGGATATACACAAATAAATTACAGGAGTGCCTTGGCGTAAAATGAAGATTAGATACACAAACGGCCTTTTTTACTTGTGTTTACAATTTAGTGTTGATAAATTCACTATAAAAAATTAAACCACAATAAATGTACTAAATATATTTATCTGCAACAAAAATTATTGAAAAAATCAATTGTTCTTAATGTAAACTAAATTAATACCAATTTTGAGCAAAATTTCCACTGTGATTGACAATTTCTAAAACTTCTTTCCAACCCTGGATGCTGGCGACACAGGTCTTCATTGTTGTCTCATGCTAACGTGGGCAAGTTCATCTTTAGGGAATCTTGGTCAAATCTAGTTTAAAATTGATAGCACGTTTGCAGCAGCCAAGCCGTGCTAATTTGGTCTCAGGGACCTGAAGCATGGCACCCACGATGGGTGCTATCACAGTCTTCAAGGTCTTGATCGGCGAGGCATGAGAGGTTTTACGGAGACGAAAATCATTGTGGTTAAATTTTGCTGTCTTTTTGATCTCTGCCGGAGGGGATATGTTGTTGATGCTCGTCAAGATAAAAAAGAAAGAGTGGTTGGTTGAGATTTAAATGAGAATTTCAAACGGGACCGCCCGGTTCTCTATTTTGGTGATGGAGAATAAACAGATTGAATTAGGATGCGGTGGTATCAAATGAGATTCACTGTGTATGCTCCTGTTTCAGCATTGTTGCCGTTAATTGTGGGGGCTATGAGATAATAAAAACAGCTGTATAAAGGGCAATGAGAGATCAGATGTACTTCCTAAAAATATGCAATTCTGTGTTGTTTGCACTGATGTAAAGCTTTCCATCAAAAATATCCCCATATAAGGATTTAAGTGAGAAATGTTTCTTTGGTAAAAAAATTGTGAAATGAAATTGTTTTGTGAAAATTTTCTAATTTGTTAGGAGCCAAATACAAATCAGCCTATGGTTTCTATTGAAATATAAGCATATACAAATCACCTTTTTGTTTTCATTTTAAGTTATTTCTGTAATCAAATAAAGGTAGGGAATCTATTGAGCATCTAATCTATATGAAATAGATTAGATATCACAGAAAATATGGATGACTTGAAATCTCTTGCAAACAGCTCCATAAAAACAAAAGTTTGCACTAAAGTTGTTAAGGAAGTTATTGCACCGGATAGAAGACAGACAGGGGAGATTGTGAATCACTAAGAGAAACTTTTGTGCAAAATGTAATTAAAAGGAGATTTGTCTCAGGATATGAAAACTTCCCTTGGGCACTACCCCATCATACAATCTGTCTCTGATTGTTTATTACAGGACATAAGATGAGATATATCTCTTGAGTAACCAATCCAAAATAGTTTTATATCTCTGGGGAAACTGTAACATTCTTACGGCTTTATCTCTGCATTTGCTGATTACATGATATTATTACCTTCCAAGTAACCAATCAAAATAGTGTATATTCTGGGGAAACTGTGACATTCTTACGTATCTCTGATTTGCTCATTACATGATATACTCCATTAGCGCCGATCAAAATGTGCTTAATGCTGATATTATAGGCAGGTAGTGCCTAGGAGGGTTTCTAGTTTAAATTTAAACATTATCTATTTTGGAAGTAAAGGTAATAAATTGTGAACAAAAATTGTAAAATGATGCTGTGTTTTTATGATTTCTTCAAAGTATGCCTTTACCAAATTCCACTACGATTTGGATCTTACCATCATTTACTAAACTTTAATTTCTAAAAGTAACTTTCTTAGAGTGAATACTTTTAGGACCGCTAAAAGTGTATGACCGCTAAAGTTGATGACCGCTAAAAGTGTACACTTTTAGAGGTCCACATTGATAATTTAGGAAGATGAGTTCAAAAGATTCTTCAACTGATGTTCAACCTGAGTACATTGTTGCCCATTAATCCAAATTACATTTGCCTTCTTTTGCCTCTTTTACTTGACTTGTCTTGCATATCTCATTTTTACACAAAAGTAATTTAAGATTTTTAAATTTACAAATGTGACAACTTTGCAATCTTGAGAAATTTTGGTATTCAAAACAACAAAATAACTGTTTGATTTCACTTCAGTTTTGAAGCTTTATAGATTGCTGACCTCAGACAAAACTCGCTGAAAATAAATTGGAAATTGTTTGAAATGTGATGAAAAGATTTTTTGTCCTGTTTACAACAAACTGACAGATCAATATGTAATTTCAAATTGTATTTTATAACACATCGCTAATCTTGTTTGTGACATAAACTGTGATTTTACCCTGTCTTATTTGTGAAGGTAGAATCCTTGTCATGGATTTGATAAGAATCCTCCCAAAAAGGAAATCAATTGACTTTGATGCCGTAAAAGTTTCATCGCCTGGGAAAAAAGAAATCTGGTCTTATCCTTGAATTACTCACATTTGGAATTTGATTCATGTTGGGTTTTCCAGCTACTGCACCAACTAATGAATCTAGTTATCTGTTCAACTCAGCTCTGCTTGTACTCGTAATGACTTTTTTCCTCTTTACAAAATGGGTCGTTGTGTCTTAAGCTTAACACGATAACGACTTCATAAGATTTTGTTCTGTTGGTAATCGTATGGGAAAAGACAACCGGGGCCAGCACATCAAAAGCGCCGCATGCCGAGTGGCTTTGAGCCCTGGCGAGGCAACCCATGAGGGAGAAACGCATTTCGTTTATTGTTCAAGTTTCCTTGATTAAAGAGGTTGTGACCCAGTCTGTTTCTCTTGCATGTTGAGTTTGCCGAGAACTATTGGGAAGATTTTACATGTATGCGAGGGTAGATTTAGAGGGAGGCAAAACACTTGTAATGTTCCTAGAGTGTTTTTCATATGAGTGAATAAGATGGTTGACTAGGGATGTTGAATGCCATTATGGTGAGATCTGAGCGATTTCCTTGAAGAGTTTTAATTAAATCTTGTCTTGCATCTTGTGGAGTATCTTGCCATTCCAGCTTGCTCTCGTCTCAAGTTCACCTGCTTCTGCTCCCGATAGCTGGAAATTGAAGTATATTTTCTCAGTCTGTCTGCGGGTAATTAGGTGCCTCACTTTTGTTTGTTGTTTAAACAAATTAATAAATTATGTGCAGTACTAAAACAAATGGAGTTTGTGAGTTGAATCCCACCATGTCAATTATGTTTGGTTCTGGTGCTGATGTTTTGCCTCTGGGCAGTATGTAAATTGCTTTGCACTTTTGAAATTGTCGTTTTTTTAAACATGCATGTTCATAGTTCGTTAAATCTTTCTGTTCCTGCTAATATGCTTTCGTATCTTGTAATTTTCGTCCTGTTTAAATTTTAAATTATCCTTCCAGATATTATTACATCTACATGATAGGATGAGAAAAGGAAGTCCTTATAATTTCTGCTTTAATCTGAAAAAAGTACTATTAGTTGTCAGAAGCATTATTTTTAAAGTGGTAATTATGCTTACTACAGCGTTGTGTGTTGTTATTTTTGGTTGACTTCGAGTTTCATCTTCTTTCACATTCTCCATGGGTTCTAATTGGCCTGGACTTAACAGAGAAATGAAAAATCTTGAAAAGAATTGAATTTGTTTCTAAACCAATTAGTCAATGAACTTCCAAATGTTGCACAGTGATATAGAACATGACGAAGTTCAGATGCTGTATATTTTGTAAGGTTTGAATAATGAATGAGGTTAATTTGCATATTTTTAGAAAATGTGATTAAACCACATGTGGGCCATCCTAATATGCATCGCATAATTCTGTTTTTTTTTTATATCATGGCGAGATGGAAGATGCACTGTGATAGGAACTAAAGTTTAATGCATAGTACATCGTTGGGCAATGGTGGGGCAGAGTTTAAAAAAAATGGTCACTGTGTAAGGGCCCAAGAAAAAAAAAAAGATTGTCTCAGAGGACCCGCAGCATTTTGATTTTAAATTGGTTTTTTTTGACCGCTTTTGTGGGGGGGGGTTTTACTTGATTGAAAATTTTTTGGTCAAAAAATGTCAGAAAAAAATGTGAAAATTTGGATGCAAAGCGGCCCCCGAAAATGAAAAAAAGTTGGTCAAAATGCATTTTAAAAACAACCAAACACATTTGGCATTAGCATTTTTCTAAAAAACAAAACAAATTGCCCAGTTTGCATTGTGATTTTCAAATTCTTCTGAGACAACTTGTTAGTGTTTTTTGCCTAAGGCATGTGCTTACAAAAATGGTGTGGGGTGAGGGGGAGTTGAAAGTAAGGGTCTATATGCCATTCAGATTGTACACATCTAGGTATTTTCCCTTGTCCTTCATCAAGAGTTAGCCTTTGGCCACTAACTAATTTTGAGAAATCATCCTGCATCAATTCAAATGTCACAAGGGAAATGTGAACTCGGAGTGATCTATGGCATTTGATGATTTGTTTTTAATATTACTTATCAGAATTTATCAAAGGGAAATGGAAAAGTAACCGAGAAGAATCAGGAAATTGAAGTGATTTATCAGTAAACAAGCAAAACTCAAAACAACAGGGAAACAAATGAAATGATTGGGAAGGAAATAACGATCTTTGTGAGCTAACTTAAAAACACAATAACAGATGCAGTAGCAGGCAAATTCAGATTTAAAAAGTAGAACCAAATAAACAAAAGAATCAAACCTTAAACCAAACAATACCCTAATATACCCAGGTCTTTTCCCCATATTTCCACCTATACCATTCCAACCCACACTGTATGTCCAGAGTTAGCACAATTTACATCAAAGAGTCCGCCATCAATGCCCGTTGTGTTTTAGCTACACGGCTATGTGTTTTGTGCCAAGTGGGCGTCTATTGTCGACGTGATGGGGAATGTTGCTGATTGGATGATTCCTCGGCTGGTTGGCATTGGAACGGTCTGACATTTGAAACTCGTTCATAAGATGATAAATACGACCTCGGGCAATTTTGTGGTTGACGACAAGTTTTTTTTTTAGCTCTCCTGTGTTATGAATGTTTTAAAGATGGCATGGTTTGACCAAAAATATATGGTTTAAATTCATTTTAGCTGATTAATGATTGGAGTGTGTTTATTGTTATCTTATCCACTTGGTTTAAAATGTGCCATTTACAGAGGCAGGGACAAACCCCTTTTAATTTTCATATTTGAAAAATTTAAACTTGTGTGATGTTGCCAAAAAAAAAACACAACCAACAACAAACAAAAAAACCAGAGGTTTATTATGTTTTTTGATTTAGTTTGTTGTACTGTTGTTCATGCCTCCCCGACCCCCCCCAATTCCAAAAGTTTGCAAAAAAAAACCTAACAAAAGGTCATAAATAAGGGTTTTTTCGGTAAAAAAATGCCACTTTGGCAATCCCCCCCCCCCCCTTCTGCAATTTTGGTTCATGTTGATCAATTTTGTTGATCAAAACTGGATTGTCCAAATAAAGTTGGAATTTCATTTCAGAAAATAATATATTTAATTTAGGGGGGGGGGGGGAAATATGTAGAACATATTGTCCTAAATCAGGTAACTTCTGTTTACTCAATCAATACTACAGTTTCTTAGAATGACAAGGTATAAAATTATACCCCATTGCCGCTCTTCATGGATGGAAACAACTACCTGATTTTTTTTACGATTGTTAAGCAGAAATTCCACAGTAATGTAGGTTTTAAAGGATGGAGAAACAAATATATGATTTTTTTTAAATCTTGTATCAAGCATGATTGAGTCTTGTGCAATTGGTTTGTCGATTTGTCCCCATCAGCACAGGATTTGCACTAATAATAGATGATGTTAATGATCTAAAATGGCCAGAACCAGGACAGAATCCAGGCAATATCTGATTGGAAAAAAAAAAAAAATACAGATGTAAAGGATGTGCGGTTTTATGATATTAAGGGGGTCTGAGGCAGCGATTTGCTGGTCCGAAAAATTACCATATAAAAAATCATCAAAATTCATATATTTTGATATTTGTTATGGCCATGGATTTGTGCTTTAACATAACTGCAAGATGGTTGGCTTGAAATCATGGATTAAAGACCAACGCAGTATATTTTTTTTTTATATGTGATTCTGAATTATATACGTGCGTATCAAAATTCCGACTTGAGATCAAAAGGCCTTTCGTGTGAATATCCCAGATTTTAAGCGTTGATATTTGTGCACCAGGACCCGGAACAGTTTTGACCCTCAAACACCAAAACATGATTGATTTGTGTTTATTCATGTAGAGCTGTAAACCACAATCAGCTGTTTAGTGTAGATTTGAGATGATGTGTGTTTGCGGGAGGACGGTACGATAAAGTTCCTCAAATACTGTGTTTTTTTTGCACAGTTGGTGTTATCCTACATTATAGTAGGTATATGGAATTGTGCACACCTAGTTCTGATTTATAGGCTAAAAAAATGCATTTCCATATTTTTCATCCACTCGCATTTATCGCTGCTAAATCCCTTTTACTTTCTCAAATGTAAACTTTTTTAGAGTGAATAATTTTTAGGACGGCTAAAAGTGTAGACCGCTAAAAGTGATGACCGCTAAAAGTGTACCACTTTTTAGGGTCCACATTGATATTTAGGGAAGATAGAGTTCAAAATTATCGGCTGGCTAATCCCTTGTATTGGGGAAGGAAAACTCACTGGGAGTTCTGTTATGCAGTAGAGACAAAAATGCAGGTTTCCTCATATGTTTTCTCTCTGTTATGTGTATGTAAATAAATAGATGTGATTGCGTAACCCCAACCGACGTCGGTTTCTAGCCGGGCGGAAGGAGCGAGGGATCGGGAAGAGGGGAACAAGAAAGTCGACAAATTCGGGGGGGGTTCGAAACCCAGGGGCCCTTCGGGCCCCAGCCATGCCCGGGAGGATAGCACCGCTGCCGGCGGCTGTCGTGGCCCGGCCAGTATTCGTGCCCATATGAGTCTTGTTGATGACGTCATCGCTAATTTCTGGACTTAGGGCCATTTATCTCAATGAACACAGTGAGTTTTGGTTGAGATTCAGTTGTGCTAGGGTTAGAGGGGCATTGTCCGATCACTATAGCCTCGTCACAGAACACCAGATTTTACTGGAAGTAGTCACCATTTTGGTATTTGAAGAAAGCTACTATTTTTTCTCATTTACCCTGTGAATCTTAGGGACTAAAAAATATTTTGGTTGGATGTTGTTTACGAGCGAAAATGTGCCCCATTTGGTTTTGACAATATTTCATTTACACAGTTACTCTGGTATTACAAAATAGGGTCATTCCCTTGCAATCACTCTTGAATTCTCTGCGAGTGGAAAACAGTGATGGAAGCTTCAGATTACAACTGATTTTTGTTTTGATGGAGTATTACTGTATCCAACATGACATGGAAAATACTGAAAGGATTTGTTGAGCAAAAATCTGATGTTGGTTCTTTTTCTCTTTTTTTTACAGAAATGGCTTAATACAAGAGAAGATGATAATGAGTAACAAGGTAAGTCAAACATTAACTAAAAAATACTGCAAATAAAATATGCATTCAGCATATTGTATGACATGCAATAAATAACAATAAGGCATAAAAACAATTTGTTTGGCGTAACTCGACCGACCCCTAAAAAACCTGCCGACTCGAAGTTTTTATGTAAATTAGCACTAAATAAAAAATATTCTGCCGACCGACCCATTATTTTCATCCGCAATTAAAAAATATATTTTTTTTTACCAACACAAAAATGAAAAAGTAACAAAACAAGACAACAAAGCAACTACAACAAATAAAATAAACATCTTTGCTATGTCATTTGAAAAGTTTTAATTTTTAGCATCTTGTATTCATTTTAGATTAAAACATTGAGAAGATATATAAAAAAAAATTAAAAATCCGACCGACCGACCCTGATATTTTTTCTCTGTTACGCCAAACATATTTTTTTTATGCCTAAGCATGCCAGATTAAAAAAATAATGTGAAAGTTAGAGAAAATATCAATAAATAGCTCCTCCTCTACAAATGAACACCTACCCAAATTGTCAAAACTCTGTATTTTTTTATTCTGTCAGAATTGTCACATTTTAAATTACAATCATTTTTGGCAGTTTGAAGCTTCCAAATGCATCAGTAGAAAGCCACTTTGTTCTTTAATATGCTATTGTAGTATAGTAGAGTATAATCAAGCACAGAGCATTGCATTGTGGGATTGGTTTCAATGATCTCCCTTGGGTCCTCAGTAATTATACAATGGCCATATTTTGTAAATTAGTTGCATCTGCAGAACCAATTCCATGTAAGCTACTAAATAGGATTACTTTTATTGAACTAAACGGTGGAATACATGCGTTTATGCTCGTTTTACTAGCTCATGGCCATAAAACACAGCTTGTGTATGGATTTGATAGCTCATAAACAATTTTTCATCAGCTTTAGGTGCATGGAAGCAAAATCCAAAATGCAAGTTGTTTCTGACAAGAAACTACCCAAATTCAGTTCCAGAGATCCAAATTTTAGATCCCAAAATCGATTCTGCAGCCGCCATGTTTGAAACACTGGGTGGCACACACACCTACCCAAAATATGCTGGAGTACCTTCCCCGTGGGATGAGCCCTGGAGTGCAATGTCATGCAAATTCATCAGTCGTACAAGTATAAGAAAGTCGCATCTCAGATAGGATGTCACCGGTCGGAAGTGGGGATGGGTGGGAGGGATGTGTCGCCCTCTTAGCAACAGAGTAAACTCAATATTTTATCTGTGCAGTATTAAAAGTAACCTGCACTAAATGTGACTAAAATTGATAACAGAAATACCTTTTCCTTCTTCCATCATTTCATTTTATATAACATTGAATATTGTAAATTCATAACCATGGAGGGAAGTGCTCTCGAGGGAATGTTCAATTGTATAACTCAAGATATTTTCATTCGATTGCACAGAATTTTCTATTCAAAATATGATGCACTTAAAAAAAATTGTATTAGTCATATATTTTCAAATTTAACCATTTTAGTAAATAACACTGTTCCTCAAAATTTTACTCAGCCAAGCTCCGGCTAGCTTCTGCATTTTGATAATTTAGAGAGAAAACTTTCAACTACCTGACAAAACAAAAGTTCATGACCTCCACTTGTTTTGTATCTGAACTGTGTCACTAATTTAACTTGTGTAAATGTTTTTCCCATTTTTGTACGTCCACTCGGATGCAAAAACTAATACCTTTTTAAAAATAGAGTTTCCCACGTGTCAAAAAATGTCTTGGAGGCATTAATGCAATCCAGCATGAACCCTGGGTACATATTTATTTTATGAATTAGTAATGCATTGAAGTTCCTGTTATATAATTCTGATGTCTCAGGATGAGTGATAGCAGTTTCTCCCCATTGACACTACCCCAAGAGGAAGGTCTTCAGAGAGGGGCTTGTCCTGTTTTTTAAGAACAAAATTTATTTTTGTTGATCAGAAATTATTTCTTTCAGAATTTGGAATATCCAAAACCTAATTACATGAAGAATACTCAACAATCAATGGTAAAGTCCATAACGACCTCTCTGTTTGGGCGATTTATAATTTACAAGTTCAAAGGCATTGTATTTCAGCGATGACATGCTTACACGACAAAGATTTCAGGGAGCTTGTAACTCTAAAGTTCCATGATAGCAATTCTGTGAGAAATTTCTTGATTTCCTCTATACTTTATACTCTGTCCAGCTCGAAGTATGAAGTAGCGACGCGGGCGTAAACATTGAACTGACTTTCAGCGCGCGCGTATGTAAAGCACAATCGCACTGCAACTGAAAGGCGGCATTGAGTGTACGCGCGGGTCGCCACTTCATACTTCAGACAAGACAAAGTATAGTTTCAAGCAGTCCTGATGATGACATTTTCCAACAGTTCAAGACAACAAGCTTCTGTTGGTCCCCTGATGGTTTCACACCAGTAAATGCATGTCCTATTCTTTCCTGTACAAAATGGCCGAGATGAAAATGTCATTTTCTCCTCATTGGAACATCTCAGATCTTAAAGCTAATATTCTGCTTGAAGATCATCATATTTCCTACCTGATCAGTCATGAAATTGGGGTACTTATCCCCAAATTTTTCGAGCTACTGGACCGTGAAGACTAGCAGGCACTGTGCACCCTGGAGGTCAGAGCACTTTTTCAGTCAGGTGTTCCCTGTAAGAATACGGTTAAATACGTCTGTCAGATCAAAATAAAAGTATCAATGCTGCCATTTTTTTTGATATTCCTACAGATTTTATACCTAATATTGATAGCAACCATGATTGCAACCCAGATCTCGCCTTTTCTCTCAGTTTTTAGGGTACACTTAGTCGACGGTCACCAAAAACAAAAACACCTCATTTGCATGGGGGCTGGACTTACCTGTTCTCCTGTTATTTACTGGTGTGAAATCTACATGGATGAGAGTTGTTTTCTTTATTCCTGTTTTTGTTTAGTTTTGGTCCCAAACACATTTTGGTATGGTTACTTGAAGAATTGGATTCTTCTTAAGCACCTTTTTATGGACCATGAAAATGGAGCAACTTAGCTGCTATCTTTGTAGATTAGCACTCTGGATAATGTACTTAGAGAATAACCGGATTTTGTCCATGTAGCGCCCTGGGCGGTTAAATGAGTGAGTGATAACTGCTAAGTGATAAGACTCCCTTGCATTACAAACACACAGAGCTTAAGTGTATCGCCACCAAATTATGGCATTGACCTTTCTGCCGACATATCTTACGATCCACGTTGACGTTACAATCCTCATGTGATAAATAAATGGTCAGGGTTTACGCAAACATTCATGTGGCAGCAGTGAGAGATGTCCAATGAGGTCAATGCACTCTTTGAAGGACATATATGAAGCTCGGTGAGCAATTGACATCCATGAGAGTCCTCTATTGAAAAATGAAACTGCCATATCGCCCATCTGCCCGCTTGCCTCCCCATCCACTCCCAACCATCCTTTGCCAAAGGAATTCTTCTTAACCTTACACTGAATCTTTATGCGGAGAGTAGCATAGAAGTTTGGTGGAAGATTAGCCATTTGTCCTATCTGTAACAAGTATAGTCAAATTGCAATGTATAGACTTTAAACTCATTACAGGCACTGGCCCTGGGCCCATTTGCGGCAAATTGACTTGGCTAGCCTACCCATGTTATCAGACTCAAGTCTATTTGTTTTTCTAAATATTGCACTTACTTTAGCTAGCCTAGGCAATGCTCAAATCAGAATCTTCCAGTTTTAATTTTGACTTGCAACAAAACTTGTGGCAAGAGTTCCATAATTATGTCCCTCTCCCTACGAATTCTGCAACCTTGTCATCTAGTTTTCTTCCGCAAGCTGCAGAATTCGTAGGAGAGGGGCCTATTGAACGCTTTGCGCCAACATTGTGATAGGTCTAGGGACTAGCATGCCAAGGCTGCCCTAGCTAGATTACACTCGGAGCATTCACCCCGGACCGGCAAACATGTTTTCAACTCCCAAGTGTACATACATATTATGCATTCAATCGTGTGCTAATCTCACAAAAAACTACCTTTGACCCATGAAAAGTACACCAATTTTAATTTTTCATTAAAAAAACAGCTAAAACATGTGATTTGTGTATGCTGTGAAGTCAATTTGCCTTATTCAGAGCAGGGCATCGAGAAACAATCGCTAACATGGCCCCAGCACTAATTAGATTCCAAATACGGTTTCACACCAGTAAATGCATGTCCTATTCTTTCCTGTACAAAATGGCCGAGATGAAAATGTCATTTTCTCCTCATTGGAACATCTCAGATCTTAAAGCTAATATTCTGCTTGAAGATCATCATATTTCCTACCTGATCAGTCCTGAAATTAGTCGGGTACTTATCCCCAAATTTTTCGAGCTACTGGACCGTGAAGACTAGCAGGCACTGTGCACCCTGGAGGTCAGAGCACTTTTTCAGTCAGGTGTTCCCTGTAAGAATACGGTTAAATACGTCTGTCAGATCAAATAAAAGTATCAATGCTGCCATTTTTTTTGATATTCCTACAGATTTTATACCTAATATTGATAGCAACCATGATTTGCAACCCAGATCTTGCCTTTCCTCTCAGTTTTTAGGGTACACAAGTCTTAGTTGACGGTCACCAAAAACAAAAACACCTCATTTGAGTGGGGGCTGGACTTACCTGTTTCTGTTATTTACTGGTGTGAAATCTGAGACATACAATAATTCTGCCGCTTTTGCAAATACAGTCTGGGATACAATGTTCACTCCACAAGTCTGTCCACTTTTAGGACCATAAAACACTATGAAGGTGCACATGCCGTGTTGCACTTTCAGTTCTGTTGGTCATTGCAGCCATTGGGAAATTTACAGGGACTCGAGAACCGCCATTATGGACCCCATCAAAATCATGCGTCCTCATCATTGTCGTTGTTGTTTTTTGTTGTCATCAATGAATCATTTTAATCTTTCCAGAAAAAAATGTACAAACCCTTGAAGTGATTCAGGAAAGAAAATGGGCTGGTTAGCCCAAACACCAGGGTCAGATTTTGTAGTAGTAGTGTGGTAAGAACAGTATGAATGCAGAGGACTAGAGCTTAAATATTTGTCAAGCTGCATTTTAAATTGTTGGTGAATTGAAACATATGATGTACTTGGCCATCATGGTTATTTATTAATATGTGATGTATTTGGCCAATCAGAAATGTGTATGAAAGGCAGGTAGTTTGCAGACAAACTTAAAATTTGGTTTGAATCTAATTGAATAAAATATTCATTCATGTGCCATTAGTTAACATTGATAAAATGTGAAGAATTAGCGGCTATAAAGCTGTGTATGCAAGTGCATTTTAATAATTCACAGCTTATTAAGAATTTATCAAAGGGGTTATATGTTCAGTGGAATTAATTTATTATACTTCTGTATATATTAGGAACAAGTGCAGGCTTTTAGGTTTCCGAGTGGATGATTCCTACTATAGATTAGAGTGAAAGCATTTGTAGCAAGAATTTTTTGGGGCAAAAAATTTCCTCTGAGAATTCATAAACATTTCATGAACAGTAGCTAGTAGCATTGTCGAGTAACAACTTTGGGTCAAAATGTCAAAGACGTAGCAGAGAATTTAATCATACTGGGAAACCTTGAGATTATATCACGATATTGGATAAAACTGTTGCCTAGGTCTGTAGTAACCATTTAGAACTCAACGGAAAATCCCCGAAAGCCATTTTATATCCTCATATTTTTTTTTCATTCAGTTCTGCTAACTGCCTTTATCTCCCCATAACATGTTTGAGATAATGCATTCTAAAATCCTTGGGTTTTTCCTTGTAAAGAGTTGCTCAGCGAATCGATGAAAAAGCACATCCCGGCTTTATGATGAGTAATTTGATAGTTGTAGTATATGGAGTTACTCCAATTATGAGTGATAGACGGGCTTGATCGTAGACTTGTTCAAGTCCTTGGTGTTACAACACAATATTAACTGCTAGAGCAAAATGTCTTTCTGGGCATTTGGTTATTTAAACATTAAATTGAGGAAAGTTTTTTGGTAATCTATCCCAAAACAAATTCCACGATAACTTATTTTGACTTGCTTTACCAATAATTATTGAATAGATACCAAGAGAGAAAAATAAATAAATATGTAAAATTTATTATTTTTTTTATATATGTTTTTTTGGTAAAATTTACTTAATTAGGTAAAATTTACTTAATTTAGGTACAAAATTTTACTTAATTATTATAGAGTCAATTTTTTCTTACACAGCTTTTATGTATGTTTTAAATAACATTTTTATACAAGTGTACAGCTCCAACTTTAGGGACTCTTTTAGAGTTAAGTTGGGTCAGGTTAGTGCAGTTGGTCTTCCGGCACTTCGCACCACTGGTCACAGGTTTGACACCTGGTTGAGTCTGCAATTTCGTGTGCTTTTGGTTTCCAGTCCATACTCGGCCTCGCAGGTTTTCTCCGGGTATGCCCCCCAAAAGAAATTGTATGCTTGACCTCCACCAACTGATCTTTTTTTTTAATGGGGGGGGGGGGGGCTTTTTACTCCACAAATGAACAAATCATCCCCCGTTCTGGCCTGCGATGTGCGTTTGGTTTCCAGTCTATTCTCGGCCTCGCAGGATTTCTCCAGATTCCTCCTGCTTCTAAAACTGGGCTTTCTTCCCTAACGTGTATATGATATAATAGTGTAAAATGATGTAAAAGTGAATTGTAATAAAGTACATTTGTGACACTAAAATGACACAATAGTGGCATGTCATTAAATACTATTACCTTCTCCTCTACATAAAGGAATCATGTACTGTAGCTTCCAAGACCTCGGTCTTGTTTCATGTACAGAAAAAGAAAATTGTGGGGAGTCCTGATATTTTAAAACTCTTTGCAATGTTGGTAATTGTACACTTGGTTCCATTTAGGTTTTTGGAGCTTTGGATTAATGTTTGGGTGTGTGGGTCAGGTACATGTGACAGTTTTGGTTAGATTTTGAGGTTCTTCGATGATTGTAATGGTCTTTCCTGACAGCAAAGGGATTTGGGAATTTAGACAGAAGCAGATGCCAACTGATTAGGATTATCAAAGAGCTACAGTTAACATTAGAGTGTGTGTGTGTGTGTGTGTGTCTGTACTTGTATGACATATACTTCCAAGGACCTAACAAACAAGAAATTCTTTTAAACAAAGGTTCTTGGAAGTAGAACAAAGATTCTTGGCAGTATAACAATGATATTTATTCTGTGTTTGGCTTTACTTCCGAGGACGTGGTTGCTTTGTAGTTCTCAGAAGTAGTGGTCATATTAAAATGTGTGTGTACGCAAGTTCCGGTTAGCCTTTTTCAAGTTGCTTGTGTATCGACATTGTTATATTACCCTCAAAATTTTGATTAAAATTTGATTTTCTCAATTTTATTTGAGAACAGATTTCTCACGGGAAAAGTACTTTGTTTATGATAAAAAAGAGAGCAGGGATTCCCCTAGTGTTGTCTGTGCAAGGTGCACCTGTTAGATAGATTGCACAATAGGGGAAAGGGGAATCCCCAAGATGTAAACTTAGAAACTGAGTCAACTTGTTTATGCTTTGAGATCAAAACATTGCAAGATCTGGGGATTCCCCATGAAAGTTATAAATGTGAAATGATGAAATTCAGATGATGTAATTTTTGTGAAATCTGAACTAGCGGTTAGAGAACCGTTGATCCCCACCAACTTTTGTTGGCGAAGGGGGACTATAGAAATGCTAGCCGTCCGTGTGTGCGTCCCACGCGATATCTTTGGAACCAAGCAAGTGTGGATGTCCATCTTCGCAACATAGCTGTATCTCAAGTAGGCAGTGGGTGGGATACAAAGTGGGTCATGTGGCATGGGTCAAAGGTCAAATGTGGTCAAAATAGGTCAAATATAGGGGTAAATCACTATAATAAATGCGTCCCACACGATATCTTTGGAACAAACAAGTGTGGATGTCCATCTTCACAACATAGATGTATCTCAAGTAGGCGGTGGGTGGGATACAAAGTGGGTCATGTGGCATGGGTCAAAGGTCAAATGTGGTCAAAATAGGGTCAAATGTGGTCAAAATAGGGCTAAATCCTTATAATAAACGTTGTCAACACGATATCTTTTGATTGGAGCAAGTATGGGTGTCCATCTTCGCACCATAGATGTCACTCAAGTAGGCGGCGGATGAGTTCGGAGGAGGGTCATGTGGCATTGGTCAAAGGTCAAATGCGGTCAAAAATAGGCAAAATGGAGTTAAATTGCTATAAACCTTTATCTGTTGTGCGTGAGGTAGGATGATGAAACATGATGGGTATGGTCAACATTCAGTGCCAAAATTTTTGAAGGTCATGCGGGGTCATTCAAGGTCAAATCACTAAACATGTGCTTGGAGGATGAAAATTGGTGGGTGTGGTCAACATTCAGTACCAACAATTTTGAAGGTCATATCAAGGTCATGCTGGGTCATTCAAGGTCAAATCACTAATCATGTGGTAGGAGGATGAAACTTGGTGCGTGTGGTCAACAGTTCAGTGCCGAAATTTTTGAAGGTCATGTCATTGGAAGAGCCTCAGTGGTTCCAGAACCACTATTTCCATCACAATTTCCCTGAGATCTTAAAATTATGTCGCTCCTTGATCTTTAGCTACTGCCTGGGCTTCAACCTTTGTTATGTCGGGGAGAACCGCCTTGTACTTTGTGCTGTGCATTAAGATGGTATTTATGTTGTGGTGTGACAACAGAAACGGAACTTATGTTTAAATTATATGACCTTTTTAACGTGTTAGTCAAGTTAAGTAAACGCCCGACAAATAGCGTTAGGTTCAGTGGGTGAACAATGGTATTATTTTTGTTACGTGCTCAGAATAATATACCTAAACAGGGATGGGAAGTGCTCCTCATCGGTATTGTCCACTGCGTGCAACGTTCCGGTTAGGCATTATTATGCTAATCACGCGAACTCCTTCACTGGAACATCGGCACTCTTTCCGCTTCAAGGTCTTTTCGACGACGGCGCATGCGTAAAGCAATTATCGGTCGCTTTAAATTGACCTCGGGTCGCGATATGTCACAGGTCATACTGTGTTTACAAAGTTGTCAAGTAAAATCACACGAATTTTTGTGCGCGCGTGATACGAAAAAAAACTAGTCAACTACTATCAAAGATGGACGACGACTTCGTTAATTTGGGAAGATTTGGACTTAGACGAAGTACTAGGAGAAGATAATTGGACAGATGAGGAACCGGTGTGACATTTTAGGCCCAGAAATGGAATGGGGAAGCAGTGGCAGCGAAGCTGACACAGCGCCTTCCTGCCAATGGGGGCCGGTAGTGGAGAATGCCGCATGTGGATAAGGAAGGAAAATACGGAGCCACACACCAACTCGACAAGACTAAAGCAAACGCGTACAAAGTACAAATGTCCACTGGTGACAAGTTATGTGTTACCTCGGGTTCCGCGGGAAACGATGTCATTGAAAAAACACAAACAGGCCAGACTTAAAAGGTTAGTTTCAAGTGTTGATTCTAAATTTTTGCGAGTATGAATGAATCAAATGTATAAGCACACAACCCAAATCTCAAATAAGGTAATAACATGAATATAGCAATTTAGAAATCTTGCAAATTTAGTTTTGTAAACACCAT
This sequence comes from Ophioderma brevispina, assembly GCA_023653785.1. Classification (NCBI taxonomy): domain Eukaryota; kingdom Metazoa; phylum Echinodermata; class Ophiuroidea; order Amphilepidida; family Ophiodermatidae; genus Ophioderma; species Ophioderma brevispina. The sequence goes on along the minus strand of JAMKCH010003322.1, from coordinate 152,059 downwards.
CGAAACTTAGACTCGAGTGTTTTTGAGATCTAAGTCCAATATACTATAAGTTTGAGGCCAAATTCCAGTATACTGGTCTCGGTTTGATATGTTGAACTACTAGTTTGTAATAACATGTGGAATGATTGGTTTTGAATTTTTAAAAAAAGAAAAAACCTAAAAAATTAAAAAAAAAAAACTTAACACAAACATTAAAGTCAAAAAACTAATTACAACGAGGAAGTCCCCCCCCAAATTCCACAACCAAGCACAGTGTCTCTCACCACATAAATAGTGAGCTTGTGAAGCAGTCGATGCTAGCCACCACATAGATAGTATTTTAAGTGAAAAAGGATTATTCCAACACATAATACTTAAGGGCAAGATCAAGATGATAAAAATTTTAACTATTCGTAGGTAAGCCGGGGGGGGTGGGGGGGGTGACAAGGCTGTATAGGAATTGAATTTCCCTCTAAAAGCGTACCTTATGTTAAAGATTTTGTCTGTATGTAATTGGGTTGGTTTTTATTTTTAATTTCAGATCATCTTCATCAGCAGAATCCATCAGCAGATCCAGGCCCTGACATCCAACTTCCACCGAAGAAGCTACCACTTACAACCGAGAGGACCTCAAGCGAGAGATACGGTGTCGGCAAAGAGCTCTAGAACGATATGAATCAAGATAGGTTTTTGCATTGCCAGGATCCCGTTTGCTGGGGGAAAACCAGTACTCCAGATTACAACATTTATACTTGAGAAACAGTCTGCCTTTTTTTTACACGAAGACTATAAATATGTGTGGACTGCTGGTGTCAAACTCCTTGAGCGGATGCACTTCTCATGAAAATACTCAGTTAGAATTAATCATGAGTTTACTGAATGGTGGTGTCATATTTGAGAGAAGTTCCGGTTCTCGAAAAGTTTGTTAAACTTGTTTACCAACATTTTCTCACCAAATTTACACAGCATACTTTGCTCGCCAAACTGAGCTTCTTGATGTGGCAGGAGAATTTGAGACGGTAACCCGACCAAGAACGATCAAAGAGTATCTACTACATTTCAGGTTATGTTTTGCGCATTGAAAAAGAGATATTCGAAAGCTAGACAAAAATGGTGAGAATTGCGTGGTTAAACTGTTAACTTAACTTGGAGGAGAAGGATGATGTGGTGATGTGTCAGTTGCCGACTGGTTGCTCATATTGAATCGTTGGTGCGCTAAAAACACCCAAGTATAAGTTTTACCAACTACTTGTTCAAGTGGAGAAGTGGCTGCGAGAAGCTACAAATTTAAAGAATTTGAACTCTGACTGCTTAGTAAATTTACATTCCAAACTTTCAGACTACCCACTTTTGAAATTGACGTGGGATAAATTGATTCCTGAATGTAATGATGCAAAATGGATTATAATGGACCACGCATTGGCTCTATTTCTGAAGATCCGTGGATTTGCAGTAACAAGACTTGTACGAAAGGAACTGCAAAAGAAACGCAAATCAAAGCTGGCAGCTGGGTCTAAGAGCAAGGCGCTACGCAAAGAACTAAAAGAAATGAACACTATTAACTGAGAACATTGGAACTGTGAGAACTTTTATCTGACTATTTACTCAACTCAATTAGTAAAGTAACCAATTAAGCCATATAAAAAAAGTTTGCTTGCCTGCCAATGATTGACCCTGTTTTTTTTAAATACTGGTTTAAAAAAAGAAAGCATACCATATTATTTAAAATTCCAAAACTAGGTGTATAGAACCATTAATGTATTAGGGGATAAACAAATCTTGGGTAGCTTCCTTTTTTATATTTGTAAAATGGAGGAAGTAATTATAACCAGAAATAAGTTGCTGCTTTTAATTTTAATCAAAATTAAATAGGATATCAGCATCGTATGACAAGCAAACATTTTTTTAACTGAACTCAAACAAATTAAGGAATGGAATACAGAGAAACTCAAACTGTGTAAATTTACATGTTGAAATCATTTTCTTTTAATGTCAAATATAACCTATGAAACATGAACAAACTATAATTTTGATGCTTAAAGGTAGTGCACAACGTCGCCCAGACACACGCTGGTCATACACTGGTTTGCTTGAATTATTTTAAAATATTGTGGTCAAAAGCTATAGTGTGTGTTTATTTCAATTTGACATTTAACCAATAATAACTAGACAAGCTTATTTGGGAAGAAATGGTTTACTGAATTTTGTGCAATGAAGGAAACAAGTTTACTGCATGCATTGGCCTACACACTTTATTCTGTTATCATACACTTTGATGCATGACGGAATAAAGCATCTACTCCAAAACTAATGGGTGCAGTAAATGTGTAATTCTTCATTGCGCAAAACACATGTACACCATGTAAACTAATCTCAACATGTCCCATTAACAATAACATACCCCCATTTTGCTAAATCAAAGTTGAGGTTTTGGTATTTTGCTTTTACTACACAAAACAGCTCCAAACATTGTAATTAGATGTGTTTTTGGTCATATGCTTTAATTGTAACCCCTGCGTACAGTAAGTCCAATCATACATCTAAGTATTCATGTTGTTATATTGACAGATACTTTACTACAGATGCATTTATCACTTGGTTTGAAAGACATAGGAACAATATTATGTGCAATAACAAAAGATCAATTACGTTGCGAAGTGACCATAAATCAACATTAGCATAAGTTTACGCCCTTTTTTTTCCTATCGTTATCCATGGTAGAGTCAAGTTGTATTTATTTTCTGTATCAAAACACTGATTATTTTGCATGATGTTTGTATTTTTGTGATATGATCATATGGATTATTAAAAGATATACTCATGGCATACACTTGATTTTTTTTCTGAACTGCTTCAACAAAGACCAGAAAAATCAACAAAGTTCTTTGGGAGAAGACCAATAAACGTTGAACATATACCGTAATCGATAATTGACCAATTAGCACTAGGGCACTAAAATCAGTCATTTTTAGCGACGCTTGTAAGATGAAAGTTAAATTTACTTGCACTTGCAGTTAATTTCAAGCCAAACTCGTCATAGTCTTAATACCAATTTATTTGAATGTTAGTCGCGTATGACATTATGTGGGGGTAATGATTAGGCAATGAGGTGTATGATTTTGAAAGTACAAAATATTGGAGTTTAAATAAAACAATACAGCAAGTAAGGAGATTTTCATTTACACAGCCTGTACGGTTATCGACATGGTGCATATGTGTACAGTTCTGTGCCTCGATATATGGGGTGTGGCTGTTTAGAGACCCCGTGTTACTAGTGACCCTGATGATTCAGCAGCCTTAACAGAATAAAGTGCAGCATCACATGCACTTTATTCCATTAAGGCTGTTAAATTCATCAGGGTCACAAGTGACAAGAGGTCTCTAAATGGCCACACCCGGTTGTTTACTGCACACAGAATCAGCTGACACTCCTGATTTTTGCACCAGTGTGTCATATAAAAAATAACAATCTTTACTAGTGACCCTGATGAATTCAGCAGCCTCAACGGAATAAAGTGCAGCATCACATGCACTTTATTCCGTTAAGGCTGTTAAATTAATCAGAGTCACTAGTGGCATGAGGTCACTAAATGGCCACACAGAATCAGCTGGCACTCCTTACTGATTTTTGCACCAGTGTGTCACAAAAATACCAACTGAACCCAAATTTGAGTATTAGTGAAAATAAAAGCAAAACACGGAGAAGAGCTTAGCAATATTGTGACATAGAACACCTTGGCTGTCATTACTATTATTACTACTATTTTCTTATTGCTACCCCAGTGCCTGGTTAAATGTCCACTCTGTAATTTTGTTTTGTCTTTGAATAACAGTACAGCTAAACACTGCTATTCCAAATTTTAATTTCAAGTTTGTAACTTTTGGTAAATGACCATTTTTGTGTCGAATGCCAGCCATCATGGGTATGAGGATATTTTTATTTTTTGGCTAAATTTAATTGTAAATTGCCATGTGAATTAGATATGTAGTCTTGCCCCACATCCTGTGTGACCAGGATTGTGGGGGACAAGCATAAGGATTTCATAGTGGACATTTAACTCTGGCAAACAAAATATTTAACATCCATGTACAAGTTAATTAGCACATATGGATGTTTATCCTTTGGAATTAAAACACAATTGTTCAAAATGACGTAGATGTGGGTCTTGCCTTCTTACGTGGTAGCGGCGCAAGTGCGAGCTCTGGTTTTGATGACCTGCGCTTAGTGTTGCCCCGTAATGGAGCAAGAGCCGATGATCCCACAGTCCTTAGAGAATTCATTGTATGCCGGATGTTGTCCACCGTAGGATTGCTGGAAGACCCACCTTTATGTCTGTAATGTCCAAAGTGTTGTTCCAACACATCTTGATTGAATACTTCCGTCATCACAAATGGGACACCCTGTGCGAGTAAGTATTTAACACACGCTACTACAGATCTAACTGTAATCTTCAAACCATCCAGAGTCTGCTGACTTAGCATCATTTTTGCACGCTCTTGCTTGGAGAAGTTGCCTGGTCTTTCTTCCACTGATTTTTTCCATTCATCAAAGTAGCCTAGGAATGATTCTTCAAGATATTCTAATCTCGGATCATTTATATCTTTGTAAGTTTCCAAGTCAGGGTTACGTTTATTTTGTCCTTCATATAAGTTTCGTGTGTTCATGCAATCAAAAAAGCGATTCATGTGTCGGATAAATGTGACAGTGCCTTGCACTGAATCGCCATATTCCAATTCCAGGTCAGATGCAACAGTTCTACTTAGTACTTGAGCAGCTAAATTGACCTTCATCTGAGAAAATGCAGTAAGGTCGATGTGTGCTCTTGTCAGTCTGGCCTTTGTGTATAAGTTGCCTTCAATGTGCTCTTCGTAGAGTTTTACGATGTGAGTCCATGATATGTCATGTCCATTGTTCCATAGTGTACGTGACGTTTGATGAGAGTGTGAGTTGGCAAAACAATTGCGCGTCGTCTTCAAGAGATGCGGCGCATCAGAAATGAAGTATATGTTACGGCTGTCATCGGCGTATGGATTGGGACATGAATTGACTGGTTCACCATTTGCATTTTTTCCGTGCATTTCAAAAAATTTTCTGTTTTGACCGGCACCATCACATACTATGAATAATACTTTGAGACCAACAGTCAACTCTAAAATCTCAATGGCTCTCCATAACACAGTATATAACTGTTTAGCGGCTAAGCCACGTGTGGCAAATGCTGCCAGAGGAAACTTTAGATTCGAAGTTATTCCGCACACCATCACAACTAGAGCACTGGTTGCTAGTTCTCTGCGTTTGCTTTATTGATTCCCTTCTCCAAATCCATGAGCTGATTGCTGTCTCATCCAATGAACATATCTCGGCGATGTGCCCAGTACTAGCCAGTAAACCAATCATCTTTTACATTAATTTCATGTATTAGTCCACCTAATTACCCAATCTTCCCTTGAACATGTTTTTTGTTTTTTTACATTCACTCCTTGAGCATGTGTACACTTCCGGAACAAATCCAGTTGCTTGGGCAACATGGCTATAGTCGTAGAGTGTTCGTTCACTGGGGAAGGTTTTAATAACCCTTGTGCCTTCATCGTCTCATAGGCTTTTGACGACTGGATTTGATCAACAAAGTCCCTGTGATGATGAGGGTGCCACGCATATTAGACTTGTTTTTATATTATTGTATTCATTTGCCCTCCAAAAAATTCTTTGGAAAGAATCAGGGTCTGGATACCTAGACTCAAGCTTGGGTGCAACTTCGACAAGTTTCTCACATCGTCTGATGTGTCTTCAATTAGCGTTGCCGACTTTCCATTTTTCCAAGGGCAAGTTTCACTTGTAGTCGTTTATTCTGCAACTCAATTCTCTTGACTTTTCTTCAACAACTTACTTTTAAGTTCTAACTGTTCCCTAGACATTGAACAATTTGTGGTCGTGAATATGAAAGGATACTGTCATTCTTTGCCTGTGGATAAGCGACCTTTTTTTGATCGAAGACTGGCACGGAGGTTCATGCAGCTAGGGCACCTCACCTGATGACAATAGGAGCAAGAATTGGAACGGATGGTTGACTTATAAGCAGCCCCACAATTGCCTTCTAGAAAAGAGTTTCCTTTATCCATATTGTTCAAAAATCAGCGTCATGATTACCACAACAAATGCGTATCCCGTATAAGTTCATAGCGCATACGCTCTGTTATGTGCAACAGATGTCAAATTTTGTTACACAGCATGTTGGTGCTACACTCATTCCATGTACTGTTATGATATTTGGAACAAGTCTAAGTCAATAGTTACATTAAGGCGTACAGTGCCAGACCCCTCTGCTCATAAACACTGAACGAGCTGTAGCCTTTCTGATGTCTTGGACAGGTTGAAGCCTAAGTTATTCAGTTCATTCTCATGTCGTGTTGCATCATTTTTGAGGAGACAAAATGTCAGGTGATCTGTATCCACTGATTCTCTTCATGTCATAGTAGGCATTGTCCTAGAATGAGATAAAACTGATCAGCATTTTGACTGTCATCGCTACCATCGGGCAAGTTCCTACGTTCAGTACTACATGTCAACTAAACGTATGTAATTCAGAAGAACACAGTCACAATTTCAAAGCTAGGGCCAGAAAATCTACAAGGTTGGGTGATGACATACTATGACCTTGATCAGAAATATTTGACGAATACGCTTGGTGCTATCAGTATTGTTGATCAAAACTGGACTGGTCCTTACGTAACTGGTGCTTGGTCCGACGCTTAGGCCGACCAATAGATGCTCTACCTCTCTTGTATCTGGGGCATAATTCTGTTTAAGAAAGTAATTTAAAAAATCCTGAGTTTTTTTTCTAAATTTTATGCAAAAGGGAACACTTTGATGGTTTTCAAACAAAAATCTGCAATTTTTAAATGCTTAATCATGACACGAACATCACCAAAGTTTAACAAATTACAGTAGCCTACTGCTCAGTGCCTAATTTTCGGGCCAAAATTAGTACTACACTAATTTAATATATAATGTTATGGTAAATTATAAAGGCACTAAGTGATTGCTAAATCAACAATTGAAAAAATTATCAAATATCACTCTTTGCATGTCTTAACAAGAATAGGTATCTAACATATCCTACAAGTGTAGCCCCATAGCCACCGAAAAAAAATCGATATTATGTCTGTACGGACACTTACTACAACCTGATACCAATATGGGTTATTGGTCTCATCTACAACACTTCAATGGACATTCGTATCTTTAACACAATACTTACGAGAATTCTACCCACTTATCCTTCACTTTAATCATTTCCACCAATTTTCAAATAATTTGGACTCTTCCCGGTAATCACTGATAGTGGCTTTAACATAACACGTACATTTTAATCGTGGCGAACAGTACATTTGCTAGTAATGTTGAGTATCGACAATTGTGACTTGAAATTTACCAAATTTGCCATCTTTTAACAACACATTTTCAAAAGCCAAAAGCTTGATTTTGCATTTTTTCTATTGACGAAATATGACCTACTTGCTAAAATATAGTCTTGCATAAAATGCTAACATTGTATAGATAAAAATAAAATTTTGCTTGATAGAAATTGAACGATCGCTATCTTTGAAAGTTTATCCTAAAATCGGCTGCCGAATTGCTTGATTTGGGTGCCTATTTTTTCATAAAATTAAAAGCTAATTTGCAATATTTTTTAAGGTTAAATTTTATATGAACATGCTACATTAGACGGAAATTTTTGTACATCATTTTTTTTTTAATGCACTTCACATATCACCACTTGTTTTGACAAACGGCAAAACATCCCAAATTGAAATGGGTTGTAGGAGCCCTTGAATTTTGTTCGAAAATTTGCCCACTTTAGTAATATGATCCTTCTTTCTGCCAATTTTCATGCAGAAATTACCTTTTCTTCTTAAAAAATATATTAAACCTTCCTATGAATTGTTTGAAGTTTGTAGGTGCAATTGCCATTCTACTAGTTAACAAAATGTCCGCACTTGCAAATTACGTTTGCTCCGATTCATGCAAATTTTGAAAATTGTATATTGTGCCCTCAATTTTTTGGCAATTGTGACCAATTGGCATTGTTTTGTTCCTTGGTAATTTTAATTTAATATGCTCAAACAATACCAGATATGGTTTGGAATAGGTTACTATCTATTTTTTTCATGATGTTATTCCACAAACTGCGAAACCCACTGACCTTGTTAACATATAAATTTGGTAAGACAATTGCTTGATTTTGACCAATTTTGGATAAATATTTATGACTATTCTGTTGTTGTTTTGTTTTTCCATTTAACAAAGTTAAACTTTCATGCTCAAATAATTTAAATTGGGCTTGGAAAAAGTTCCAAGGCTGCAAATGTTACCATTTTGTCATGCTATTAAGCACAAGTGAGCTATAGCACGACTTTGGCAAGTTTAAATACAGTAATTACACATTGATGAATTTTGCCCTTTTTAAGCAAATTTTTAATCATAAATGCATTGTGTATGTTGGTTATTAATTCTTAGGACACTGCCTCAACTACCGAGTTATGTTAGAAAAAAGTTGCAACATTCATAATGGCTACCATTTTGCCCATGTACCGGCAAAATATTAGCCGAAAACATATTTAATGCTAATTGGCCTTTTTTTTATCAGACATTGCAGATTTTCAGCCCATAAACTGTGGACTATTTGGTGTTTGTTATGGTAAAGAAATGGTGAACTTGACATGTCCAACAGGCTCATAGTTGCTGTAAAAAAGTTTTTTAAGCCCGACAACTTTTACCATCTTTCTGTGAACGAATCACAAAATATGTCATTTTACACTTAAATGTTTGTTTTTCGCATTTTTCTTTTGTTTCCTTTGTATTTTGAAGAATTTCCATCTCGTTTACATGTTTTATTATTTTTATATATTTTATTTATTTGAATCTTAACACGATGAACGATCTATCCATTGCTTTAAATTAATTCATTTGATACAAAAAGTTCCATTACCGAACAAACTAATGCACAAATGAGCCAATTTTGGCGAAAACCTCAAACACGCTTAATACAGCATAGTTTCCGAATTTTGAACCTTGTCGTGATCGTGACTCGATGGCCAATTTGGGATTTAACTCCGTGCATCATTGCTTCCTCCCGAATTTTTGGACTCCGCAAAGTGACGTAGGGAATATACATAGTTTGCTTACCCGTAACTTGTTTTTAATTATTCAAGCACGATTAAATGTTATTTGCAGATGACTTTCGTTGTTTTTGAAGCGTAAACATCACATACAGTGGAAGGGCCCCCCATACTTGGGTGAAAAGATGCAACAGCGCCGCGAAGGCGGGCCCACGTCTTTCACGAATCAGAGGATGAATCGACACGGCCTCAACGAATAACATAGAATCGCCGATGCGATTCCCATCCTGTTAGGTATATTAGTCTCAGATAGTTTTGCAGTGTGCACGCACTGGAAATATTATGATGGAAAATATGAAGCATAAAGGGCTTTTGTGTTTGCATTATTTATTGAATGAGGGTATTAAAACTTAATAGTTGGAGGAAGAGGGAAGATATCAGGAGCTTCCCACAATGCATTGCTTCCAATGGAAGTTTTTGAACTGACCGCAGTTTTCCGGGGCGGGACTTACCAACAATATGTCTTCAAACGGCATTTTTTAAACATTTTACACACACAAAAAAATGATAAATATGGTAGAAACCAAGGGGTGCTGTTAATAACGCTCTTGTTGTAGGTTTTGGAGAACCAGCATATTTTTTTTTTTTTTTTAAAAAAAAAGTGGGGGGGGGGAGATAAAGGTCACTGCTCTAGCTTGCTTTTGAACAACTTTGAATGGCCGTGCTGTGTTGTCAAGTTTACGTAGTTTGCATGCAACCCTAAATATACAAGCAAAAAACAGACGATACATTTTACATTAGGACTGCGAGTACACCCAGTTTACTAGTCTAAGTCTACATTGCACGATTTCTGTTTCATGGGGTATTTTTGGACTCTTGGCAGCAGGTCAACGGTAGTTAGGCACGCTATACTTACACGGTTCTTATCAATGAATAATTTTTCAAGTTGAAATTAAAACCCCTGTGGATGCCAGTGAAGTTAACCGATTAAAATTTTATCATCGATGTTAGGTTCTTCCATCAGTGATTACGCTCCATCTGAACATGACTATCAAAAGATGTACATTTAAATAGGTCATTCAGCACAAAATTTTCAAAATAAAGTAATCTACATTTTATTGAATCCTGCATGTCCATGGTAATTTTTATGTGGTTGCATCACCACAACAAAAGTAGGAAGAATAGCTGCATTATGCAAACATCTAAAAAATATTTTTTGCAAGAGTTCACATTAGTCACCAAACTCCAAGGCTCCAACTACTAGAGTGAAAATTAAAGTGTTTATTTGGTATTAAATCTATCGGCCCATGTATAATGAAATATCCCTAAATAAACGTACCAGATGTTTTTCATGGGGCCATTGGAGTATTCCTTGCGAAAAAAATCCAGAGTTATTCGCACAAAATGTACACAACTGTACAGCACTCATGGAAAACTACCATGTTTATTCATGTGGTATATTACAATGCCGCTGCAATACCGAAACAGACGCCAGCGAAAATAGATCATTGTGAACTCAGCAAGTTTGCCACAAGCCTCATCCTTGTGAACTTCGTTGAGCACACAAAGGATAGGAGCGAGTTCGTTTAGAAATTTTTATTGCAAAAAACCACACTTTTTAAAACCTCAGTGATTTGAGAAAATGTAAAGAGGGGTGTTTTAGATATCATTGTGTGGGTTAAAACAAGGTTTTAGGTGGCCTAAACACTAACAATCCATGAAAATGTGGACATTTTAAAAGGGGTCGCGTAATATTTATATTTTAATAAATAATCCAAATCGCAGTCTCACTGTAACCACTGATCTCTATACAATGGATTGGCTACACAACAGTAATTGTCTATTAGATGAATGGAGCAACGGGCGACATATTGTTACCGGGACACAATGCAGCAGAGGACACCTGTTTAACAGGAAGTTGTATCCCGGGTGCACGTTTTAGAGACAAGCCATCCCATACGCGCAAAATACAATGAGGCTCAATGAATTGGCTTGATTCTGTAGTCTGTTATGTCACTTATTTTATAGCCACATTTCAATGGAACAAATTTTGTATAAATGACCGACTCTAAACCACCTGCTTGGAATTCTTTTTGGATGATCAATATGGCCATCAGTGCTCAATTACGAAGCCCAGGTTTCCAATCCATTGTATAGAGATCAGTGTTCGAAAACCCACTAATGCGCGGTTCAGCAATCTAAATCTACGTACTTCAATGTACCGAGTAGCGCTTTGTAAGATGAAGAGTTTCCTAATTTTATTTTAAAAAACTATATTTCTCAAAATCCCAGGCTCATTTTATAAAAATTAGGCACAAATGTATGTCATTTTTTGATAAATTATATATTTTAAGGAAAGCGTTAAATTAAAGCTGTGTTTTTAAGTTCAATGTTAAAAGTAAACGCGATAGTCTTTCATACAGGCCAGAACTTTACTAACCACCGATCATCTTTCAATTGGAGTGAAAGACTAACATGGCTTGTTGCAAAACGATAGCGTAAATAATAAACATGGCGGCTTCGTTAAATCATCTACTGCTTCGAAAGTTAAGCATGAAAATGGTGTTTTCTTTGCAAGGGATAATCCAATTACCATGAAAACCATCTGGTACGTCATATTTAGGGATATTAATTAATAGGTGTCGATAGATTCATACCAATAAATCCCTTTAAATCCAATTATTTTTGCTTTACTCCAAGTTGTATCCACACGATGGCTGAAACTCTGAAATCATCCACCTGACCATTCTCCTCCGCATCTCATATCAGAGTATAGACCGGAAGTCAACATACCGGTACTGGAAGCTCCCCGCGTGATATTTCAAACACAGGAATTTGTCAACAAAAATGGCTCTGCGAGGTTACCTCACTCACTATCCCCTGAAGATGTCCACATGGCACGACACTCCAAAACACTCTGAAGTGTTTACCAGAGTTTAACTTTGCCACCAGGGTGGTGAAATTTAGGGGATAAAACCCCCCGCTAGACCCTCGATAACACTGAATGCATCTACATGGTAAAAAAAAACCTGATCAACACTCCGGAGTTATGAAACTCCAGAGTTTCGGTCTCTGTGTGGACATGACAAGATTCAGTGTGCATAACTTTTTAATTTGGTAAAGCTGTGTTGAAATTTTTTATTGAAACTTAATTATTGATGGTATTCAACAAAGTGCATTTCACGTTTTGAGAATTGTTCAATTTCACAGAAAAGGATCCACAGCTGTGCCTAGCTTCAATAAAAAAAATATGCACTTACAGGAGTAATACACTAAAGAAATTGAGAGTTGTTGAGGATTTTTCACACTGTCATGTAATAAAAATAAATGCATCTGTTCAATTTACTGTAGTGAAGGAGTAAGAACCAACAAGCTTTGAAACCAAATAATTTGTTAAAAGCCCAGATTTTGATGTGTCAGTATTATCATGGCTATGTCGACACTGTGATGATAGTTTATATGATGATAACAGCACTATAAGAGGACTGAAAGTAGGAGTAGAAAACTACATCTACCAGGAGGTATTTTATTGATTTGAGGAGGCTTAGCTTGCCAAATGCTATGAGTATAGCTTCATATTATATTCCATATTGCAATTCTACATTGTATACACTTTGTTATCACCCATGTCGTTACATAGGGAAAATTCAGAGGATGATTTAAACCGATTGCATTGTACTCTACCTATGCTGTGTTATACCAATGTCAGTACATATATATAACTAATAGCCTTATCCCTAAGACCCCAATTTTACTCTGAAGGGTAAAAATAATGCTGTGCATTTTCCTCATTTGCTCTGTGAAATCTTATAACAGATGTTTGGTTTGTGGATGTTATGAGTGATAACTGAAAAAGTGTCCCAACTTTTATCCACCCCAATATTTTATTCTACACAGTTTTTGAAGGCTGGCTCAGAGATTTCCAAATAAAGTTAATAATAATAAAAAAATTAATATTTTTGACATAAATATTTTTTATTAATACACACGCACAAAAAAATCTCTGAAACAGCCTTTAATGGGGCTAAAAATCACATTTTAAGTTCTCATCTTAAAATGGAATGAAATATTGGTGTAGGGTATTAGGGTCAAAGTCCATCAATCAAGATGAAACTTCATATTGAATAGGACCATCTTCATTTAATATATTATATATGGTAGAGTCATTCTTTATTTTCTATGAATGTAAAGATAATCTGTATTGGATGAAAAAAAAGAAGTATAATGGTCAAAACTGCGATGAAATTGGTGACCCATATTTGTCCATTTCATACTTCCTGCAGTTTGTGAACATCTACCTAAGATAACTGTTGAATTCTGTGTATTATTGAATAGCCCAACACCGTAACTGATTTCCCTCTTACCTCCGCGCGTCATCACTGGTGTTACACACCCACCCGTGCATTGTCTTGTTCTTGCGCAATCATACGCACATAAAAATCAATGCGTCACTTGTTATCCTATCAGTGTTCTATTTTCTAATGTTTTCTTGTCTCATCGGATGATTTTTCTGCAAAAATTATGTGAAACCCAATCGATGGAAGACACATATCCCCAAAGAGATGCCTACATTCCTAAAGCTAAAAAATCTCTAGATGACCACTGCTATTTTTGATATTTGAGCCAGAGTGACAGCATATGGCAACCATTGTTGTTGTTGTTGTTGTTGTTTTCACTCATTAAATGTAACAAACACAACTACATGTGTGACTTCATAATATGCATATAAGGGCTTCCCAAATCCAACAATGTGCAAACCAAATTGGTGGCGTCCACAACTATCATAATGAAGTGCATATGCTTGTTATATACTTTTGGACACCTTGAATCTGGTTACGCTGTTTCAGGAAAATCCTCTGATCTGGGTTATAAATAAAACATCTTTGATTCTCCATGATTTCCCTAAATAACACCCACACATTACGACGTCCATGGCGAGTAAAGTGTTTGATTGACAGGTGTGCAGAATTTGGCTACTGCTCCACTATGTCTGTTCTTAATATCTGTACCACACGCAAAAACACTCTTTTCTGAAGTAATTTACAAAAAGCTTGGCCATCACCCTGTTTAGAATTGGATAAATCAAGTAATGAGATGCCAAACTTATTAAAGGTGCATGTTCCAATCGTCTTTGGGACCCCCAATTTACCAGGAAGTAGTACGATATTTGATATCAGATGAAAGGCCATATTTTTCTCATTATCGTCCTGAAATTTGAGCCTTCAAATCCATTTCATTTCCAAGATACAAAAGAAAAAACCGCTGTTTTATTGGTTAACCATCAATATTAGCACAGTATTGAATAGGGCTTTGCGATATGCATTATTGCTGCTTCCACCAAAACCGCAAGTTTGTTTTCCTCCCCTCCCCGTACTTGATTGGGAGTATGTGCAAGTACCAGGCTCTCATCAAGTAGAAAACACAATAGACATAAATCGGAACAAGCACTTTTAATGTCAAAAAGTAAGAGTGGGTTAAGGCTAGATTTCTCACAATACAAGTTCCAGTTTAAATCCCAAAACTCACATACTAAGTGGAATAGACGAGATGTTTCCTTCTCCACACGGGGCATGGCTTAGCATAGTTATTATCTGGGGAAATACAGAATCACCCGCAAAAACACTGAATGCATTAAAAACGGAGTTTGATCGTGCATGGTGTGGGATTAACCTGGTTGGTGTGCCCAGAGGTTGGCAACCATGAAACCCACAGATTGCAAAGTAGAAAAACAGGATATGGAAATCCTGGGGCATTATGTTGCAGTTTCAATAATTTTTCAGGTGAACTGAGAAAATTTTAAGGAGCCCAAAGAGTAAGGACACAGATTAGGACTTTTATGACCACAGATTTTTGGTGCCATATGGTTGGGGACATGCAATGCCTGCAGCCTGCAGGGATTCCAGGGTTTCACCAATCGCAGCACAGCTATCACATTCTGAAAATTACTGAAAACTCTGAAAATTACCATGTCAGATACACAATGTAATTTCACAGTGAAAACAGTGAAACATATTTCAATGTTATGCTTGACATTATAGAGAGTTAAAGGTGCAACAAGAGATTTTTGAGGCACCCAAATATTGTGCCATAATAGTAATTTCATATAGATTAGACACTCAATAGATTTCTTACCTTGTATTTGGCTACAGAAATGTCTTAAAAGAGAGAAGGAGATTCTGATTTGCTTATATTTCAATATCAAACATAGGCTGAATTTCGTATTTGCTCCTATACAAAATAAGAAATTTCACATTTTTTGTATCGGGATATTTCTGATGGAAAGCTTTGCATCAGGGCAAAAATTAGTACTTTTGATTTTTAAAGGGACACCTGATATGTGAAATCTCTTGTTGCACCTTTAATGAGACCAAATTTTTAGAGGTTATCATAGATGAACATCTTTACAAGGAAACATCACATTGATCGAATATCAAAAAATATTTCTAGAAATGTTGGTTTACTCTCCAAACCTAACACTTTGTACCTGGACATGTATTATACTCTATATTGTATGTTAGGATTACCTTACATAAATTATGGAATCTTAATATGGGGTAGTTCCAATAAAACCTATTTATAAAATATTTAAGTTGCAAATATGGGCGGTAAGGACGATTTCAAATAGGCATTATAGATGTCATTTTCATTATGGATAAGTTGCAGTTCTGGGAATGGGAGCAGGTTTTAGCATTTTTTTGTGCACAGTCATGGAAGGATGTAAATATACAAGTAAAAAACTTTAAGTTAACTGGCAGAATTTTAGCATTTTTTCCAGTTTTCATTCAATTTATATTTATTAAAAAATGGTCAGGGGTCTGAGTGATGGCAAATGGCTTGCTTTTGGGCTTATGTCAAAATAAATCCTTGCCCTGCTTATCCATAATTTATAATATTAATTGGCTTGTCAATTTAGTTTAGATCCAATTTGACTAGTGGGCAGATTTCAAATGCAGTTGGGTATAAATTATAAATACAAGTAGATATTAAAATTGCAAAAAGGAATTTAAAAAGTTTTAAGTAGCAATACAGTAGGAAACTGAGAGATAGTATATCATGCTGTTTTTAAGGCTATTGAGATATACATTAGTTAGGTACTAAGAAATGATAAATAACTTATTGCTTTAGTGAGCACATCAGAACTCTGTCTTTTTGGTATTTCTAGTACATAACAGCGTCATCCGCAGGCTGACAAAATCCAATCATTTCTATCAGGGCAAATCAATTTGATAGCAGGCATAGTTAATTAGTTATGGTTTCATTTTCTGTGAATGATGTTTGTAATGAGCCTGGTTTAAGGATGTAAATGTTCAACTGATTTCCCTCATTGAGTATTATAGAAATCAGGGAATATCACCACCCTTGGTCTGATAGCAGAAACCTCGCAGGATTTGGTGGAAGTCTATCGGTGCCTTAGCAACAAGACTCCCGTGTGAACTTAAGGTAATAGAATTGGAGAAAGTAGAGCTATAGTTTCAGCAGCACCGACTGTCCACTGAGAACACTTCAGTCGTGCGCCTGCACACTGGACAGTCAACGGAATACGACTGAAAACTCATTGATTCCTCTCTCATTCACTCAGCTAGTCGCTCAGTGAAACGTCCACCACTGTGGTCGTAAACGGCCGTGCAAGATTGAAATGCACATCAGCGTGCGTGTTCGTGAGTCCAGCAGAGCACATGCATGAACTGTGGAGTAATAAAAACAAGACATCTCACCATATGACTGTTTGTTTTCACATGGGATAGTACTAGTACACTGAATACTGCTGAATTTTACAGGCATCAAGTGAAGTGTGGAACATTACGTACGGTATGGTTGTGATTTTTGCTTTATCAAAATATCTGCAAATGCATGGAGTTGTAGTGAATGATGCTTTATGTGGCTGTCTTAATAATAGCCATTAGTGTGTGGCAAGCGATTTTAAATTATTGTGCAATTCAGCGTTTATGAGATTATTTTTGCCGTAATGGATTGGTGCATGTGATGGTGGTTTTGTGTGTTACTGACAGAAAGGTTTAGAGGATTTGGCATTGTATGGGGTATGTATCAGTTTACATTCACAAAATTAGTTTATAATTAGTTTTGTATTGTTTTAGGGTTGAATTTATGAGGGATAAAGTGTTATAACTTTTGATTTAAAACAACCAAATTAAAACTAATAAAAAAACAATAAACATTTCCTGAAAATGGTCAATTATTGTCTGAAAGTCAGTCACTCTCAATATTGCATATGGTGATAGTGATAAAAAAAGGTTGTTAATATCCTGGTTAATATTGATGTGTGTGTGCTTGCTTAATTGTGGGCCGCCAGCTATAGCTGGCAGGACCACTTAGCAATCCGTTGTGCGTGTGTGTGTGGATGTGTATGTGTGTGTCACAAATTGTTAAGTTTTTTTTTTAAATTCACCTCAATTGAAAAGTTTAACTTCAATTGGAACCAAACTTCTGTCATAGGTGCACAATGGGATCCTTCATATGTTGAGGAGGTCAAAGGTCATGTTGAAAGGTCAAAGGTCATGTGAGGTCAAGTTGAAAATGGGCTAAAAATGTAAAATTCATCTAAATTGAAAACTTGAAGTTCAATTGGAACCAAACTTTTGTCATAGGTGCACCATGCGATCCCTCATATGTTGATGAGATCAAAGGTCATGTGCCAGGGTCAAAGGTCATGGGGCGGCCCACAGCTTATATTCTTTGAATATAGCGAGCGCGAAAGCCGAGAACCGCGAAATTCTAGTTTGTTATATTATGGAACTTATTTTGATCAGTAATAAAACTTTTTTTATTTCTAACAACAGTGTTTCAGTACAAAACAATACTTATAGTATCACAAGGAAATGCTATTTGATTTTAGTTACTCAAATCTTCAGCAATTTGTCCTCCATTAATATGAATTCACATCATATTGGATAACCTTGCCATGTTTTTTTCAATATTACGTGCCTTATTGCTTTGTTCTTACTATAGGCAGAGGTTTTGTTAATTGCATTTATGCTAATACTAGCCTTCAAATAATGACTTTAATTGTGTCAGGATTTGTAATTTTGTATGACTACTGAAAAGTCAAGTTAATCAATGCAGAATAACTAGTACATGTAATTATAAAGCCTTGGGCAAAATTAAAGTATAAATGATGGAAGCAAATGAGATTTCAATAGACAGATGAAATCTAGGGCTAGGCCTACACAATGGAGCAAATGATAAGTACTGAATACATGTTACACAGAAGTAAATCAGTTGCAAGAGCAACCAACCAAGGAGGATTTTTTGTTGTTGATAAGGCAGTTTGACAGAGTTTTATTTCAATCCGGAAGACAGACAGACATGCATAAGGTATTTATCATTGTTTCTTGTTTAATACTAGTTTAAAGGTGCTCCATACTAGTTTAAAGGTGCTCCATACTAGTTTAAAGGTGCTCCATACTAGTTTAAAGGTGCTCCATACTAGTTTAAAGGTGCTCCACCCGATTACAACATATATTTTTTCTGTGTTTCAGAGGAAATGCCAAGACCAATACCTTAATTACAAAATTTTGTTTGAATCTGATGTACCGTTTTAAAGTGAGCGGTAATTACGTATATTATATCTCGTAGGTACAAATCATTTCTGGTAACTAAACAACCCATATTGTAGCTTGTATCATCATAACAGAAACTAATATAGTGAAAATATTTTGCAGATGAGATGAGAAAAATACGAGCTTTTTAATGATAACACAATCTCAGATTTGAAGGAGTGAGTGTGGAGTCAAGGCTGAGGATCGGTTAGTGCCGCTTTAAATTGTTAACAATGCAAGACAGCAATAAGCTGATATCTCTTAAATCAAAATTACTTCAAAAACAATTTGATTGATGTGTCCGTTCAACTGAAACCACAATTATAAAAATTGGATTTTGTACATGAGGCAGTCCGATTAGATAGATGTATCCTGAAGGCAGATTAAGTACAAAAGAGATTATTCATGTTTTTACACTGCAAGTTATCATTTAATCTAAGGGGTTATCCAATTAAAGTCTATAAATAATTACTTACATGCTCTGTTAATGATATTCTCTTTTGAAGAGGTACTTCTTGATAAAAATGTAATTCCCCTCAATTTGTCTCAAATAATTATGAGATTGTCAATCCTATTCCAAACCCCATTTACATATGAATCTCAATTGGATAGTCAATTATTGCCTCTTTCGAGATGATGTATTCACTCCCAGAGTTGGAAGAAAAATAAAAAAATATTTTCACAGATTAGAGTTTAATTACTGTGCCTGCATCCGTGATTTCAACCATAACCCTATCGACACGGGCCAATTCTGTATACGTTATAGCACATAAGTCAGTGGCTTTAGATATTGCGTCCTAAATGCTTGCAGGTCATTTAGAAAGCCATCTAAAAAGAATACCAGCAAAGACTAGGCTTGTTTGGACTAATTTAGATGCATTGTTCATGCTGATTCTGAATATGCCCTGGAAAGTAAATAATTTTGACTTTTTTAAAACAAAATTTGACAAATTTTGATCGTTGAGCGACCAGAATCGCTTGCCGTGTTCAAAGGATTAAATATGCTGAAGTAATTATTATATTGGGGTAACAAGAAAAGTGATGGAATAAAACATGGGATATGTTTCTATTGAAACAACATTGCTATGAGTTGGTGATTAATGTTTAGTTAATGGTCTACCAATCATTTTGTATATCACCAACCTTATTGCATATTTTGAATCTTGAGTGGTTTAAGCTTATGGGGGAGGCTCGGGTCTTTTATAATTGAGAGCGAAATGGGTGAGGTATAAGCCCAAAATCTGTGATAATTTGTGACTTTCAATAGAGTAATAGAAGGAAGTACTGCATTGTAAACTATACATGTCGATAGTAATTTTAAGACATGATGACTCGCCAGTGGTGTAAACCCTAAATCTAAACCTCAAGCCTATTCTAAATCAAAACAAATTATTATTTAATTGGGTGCCAGTTCATGCACCGCAGAGAATTACAGCAAAGGTATATTTATTGGTAAGACACGGTGCGTTAGTTCAGCTGTTTGACCTCAAACTGCTTGCATCATTACTTACTATGAGTAATATGATTAATTCTAAGAATAGTAGCTTGTGAATTGCTTGTCATATCTGAAGAAGATGAGTAAATCCGATTTTAAAGAGGCTTTGTTGACAAACCTGAGAAAAAAGGAAAGGAGAGAGAGAGATGTGGTTAAGGGGAAGATAAAAAACAAGCAGAGATGAGAAGGAGAAAGATGATATATGAAAGATAAGAGTAGAGAATGGGTGAGGTAAAGGATTAAGGAGAAAGATGAGTGATAAAAAAGGAAAAGATAAGATGGAAGAGGGAAATGGTATATGCTAGCAAGATAGGGAAAGACAAAAGAAGAGAGATAAGCAAGCTAGGGAAAGATAAAAAAACACAAGCGGTAGATGGGAGAAAAGAGGAAGAAGATGAGCGTTGCGATCGGAAAAGAAGAGAGATTGAGGAGAAAGAGAGAAGATGGGAGATAGAGAGGGAAGATGAGAGATGGAGATAGGAGAGAGAGAAAGATATAAATATACACAATCTGATTTTGATTGATACAACGCTTGGGTCTGCGCCATCAACCATCTACTGAAGATGGTTTGTGTTGATGAAGTGTTTTCCAAATGGTGCATGTTGTAACTTGTATCCTGTAGAAGGAAATCATTTCTTTGTTCTTATGGAAGAGAGTGACAAGTGTGATGTAGTTAAGTGAGGTTGATGTGTTGGGGGTCAAGTTTGTAGACATTTCCCAGAAGAAATATATGAATCAGGTATATGAGATGCAATTTGGTTAAGGAAAATTCACAAAATTACAAGTGATAAACCCAAGCAGGATTTTTTTTTTAAATTGGATAATTCCTGTGATTTTTTTTGGTGCAAAAATTAAGTAGCAAATTAAATGCAATGTAGATTTCCACAAGAAATATTGGCTATTATACTGCTATACTTTATTGGTCATCACATAGAACTGATCCCGAGGGTGTTTTGAACTAATCCCATAATGCATTGCAATGTGCCTATACTGTACTAAACACAAGTCAGTAAAAAGGATAAAAAAGTATTCAAGATGTTTAAGAACCACAAAATATTTCATGATCATAATAAAAATTCCTTAATGACCAAGTCAGGGTTTATGTGTTAAGAATAGGATTTTTGTGTGATCACATGACCTTATTGAGGTAAAATTTCCTCAAACCGGTGCATTGTGGGATGACTCAATATACCCTCTGGAAATGTTCTAAACATGATGTTATGTGTAACTCTTTGGAGTACTTCTGCTAATGCACAGAAATCACATGATCATTTACTATGTAACTGTCATTACAGCACAGTAGGTGGTCCAGTGGGTAGGGTATCCATCTAGTGATTAGAAGCTTTTGGGTTCAATTCCATTCTTAAAAAATTCTTTCTTTCTAGGGTTTATAAAACGAGCTTGCTTTTGTTATAAACAGTGATGTGTTACTCATGGAGGATGAAACTAACTGGAAACTAACAGTTAATACATGGATTAATAATATCATTAGTCGAATACGTCAGAATTTGAATTCATTTTCCTCATACAATAATCAATTTATACAAATGAAACAAGAGTGCCTACTGTACTTTCTTGAATTTTTTTTACATAATCAGTGAGTGCAAGTTTTTTATCTACTAAAACTGCCTTATGTCATGTCATTTAGACATTATAAATATGGAATCATGAAATGTTGTCATTAATATGCATTTCATCTTTTCTCTGGATTTTTTTTTTGCATAACTAATAATTGAAATTTACATTTTGAAATGGTATACATCATAATCTTCAATAAAAAAAGATTGTATGGTATTGGTATAGTAATTGCAGACGTTGTAATCTTTTCTCATAAAAACCCCGGTCCCCCTCAACTCACTAAAACGTGGTAACCATGATAGTTCTTCATTTTTTCAAAAACCCCCCTTTCCATGATTTTTCATTGATTTTACCCCCCTTTTTTGTCCAAAATCATGACAAATCATGTTTAACAATACCCCCTATTTCAATGTTTTCAATGACAGATTTTCAGACTCCCTTTTTCATGACTCTTATAATTTACAATATTAAAGGTCCCATGTCGCGATCGATTATGCCTCGTCCCCAGAAGCCCCAGAAGTTTTACCGGAAGTGGTCAACATTTTGGTAGCAGACTAAAGCTACTATTTTTCTCATTTACCCTGTGAAATCTTAGAGCCAAAGGATATTGGGTTTGGAGTTATGAGTGGGAAAATGTGTTCCCCATTTTGGTCTACCAATATTAATTTGACACAGTACTCTATGGGCTTACAAAATCACGTTTTTAGCTCTCGCTCAAAACGGATTGAAATATCGGCGCGAAACTTACAGAGGGGGTTTGGAGTGAAAAGGCCAATCTATCAGATGAAAACTTCTATTCGTAATTCGGGCCATCCCCCTTTAAGAACAAAACATTACTTTGTGTCTGCTGTACTCCCAGAATTATCCTGTGTCTTACTTAGGAATTAAATTCCAATACCTGTATAAGGGTAAAGAGAGTTGAAGGAAGGAGGGGGAGTTAAGGGCAGGTGGGGGGGATCTTGTAAGATGCGTGAAGATAACGAAAGCGTAGGAGAAAGTGAGGGTGTTAGGTGAGGGTGCCCAGAAGGTTGGATTAGGGTGGACAGGGAGGATGTGGGAAGAGTGGGTGGTTGGATTGGGGGAGGTGGGGCGATGGGGAAAAAGGAGGTGGGCTGCGGTATGTGGGTTGGGGTATGGGTTGTGGTTGGTGGTGTGGGGGGTGAGCGAGGGGGGTGGAGGAGGGGGTTCTTGGGTAGGGGTGGGGTAGTGTGGTGGGTCGGTAGGGGGTGTGGGGGGGGATGGGTGAGGGGGGGAAGTGGGAGAGGTGTGGGGAGGAGGGGTGTGGTCGAGGTATGGAAAGGGGAAGAGGGAGGAGAAGGAAGGGTGGAGAGGGGGTGGGGTATAAATAAAGTCTTAAGGTAAGTGGGGGAGTATTAGGGGGGGTGTGGTTGGTGGTGCTGATGGGGATGGGCATGTGTGGAAGATTGAGGAGGGTTGTGGGGGTGTGTTTATTTTGGTATGATTGGGCGGTGACAAAGGGTGGGGTTGCGGGGGTAGGTGTGGGGGGGGCGTTGTGAAAGGGAGTGTAGGGGGGGGGGTTTAGGGAGTGGGGGGTGGGGCTGGAAGTGGTGTGTAAAGGGGAGTGTGTCGGTTGGTCAGGGTTGACTGGGGTGGGGGGAATGGATGGTGCGGGGAAGGAGTAGGTGATTGGGGTTGGGTTGAAATGGAGTTGGAGGTTGGGGGGGGCGGGGATGTGGCTGATTTTAAATAAAATCAACAAAGATAACATTCCCCTTGAAGCGTTATGTAAAATTTTCCTTTAAAAATATTGTAGTCGACCACGACCATTCTTTAAACACCCCTTTTTTTTATAACTTTGGCGGGACGGATGCTCAGAATACCCCTTTTTCGTGATTTCGCGGTCCGCGATGACATAAAAATAATACCCCTTTTCCGTGAAATTTCAGAACTCTCAAGTTGGGGGGGGGGGGGGTGGGGGGTGTTAACACTTTTTATGTGAGTTGAGGGACTCGGGGCATAAAACCTCCAAAGTATGTTGTTTTTTGCATGGTTTTAATAGGTGCACCATTACATTCCCTGCCATGTGAGAGTGCTATTTTCAAGACTAATAAAAAACTTCAAAAGTAATGATCTTTATTTTTAAAATTCATATAAGGTGATAGTAATTATCAAATGGATTAATTGAAAATTGTAGTCACTCTTGTGTGGTGTAGTCTTTGACTCCAATTCATTCTACATGCATATTCTGGATTCAGGAATAGTTAAACAGTTAAGGGCCCTTTTCAAGACTCACTGACCTAAGATTTTGGTAATAGCAACTTAATTTAAACCCCATGTCCCAAAGCAGCTATTGCAACCATTATGACCTTGTTGCACTCACATGACGACCTGCTTGCAAAGCAGGTAGCTGCTCCTTGTAGTTGAAGTCATCAGCTATCTTCTGAAGATGGTTTAGCTGGATGAATATTCTCCCAACTACTGCATTTTTTCAAACTTGTAGTCACTTGCTATGGGAAGTTTTGCTCTTGTTGTCCTGCCTAGAAGAAGAGATAAACACCTTGAGTTAATAGGTCCAACTCATCAGACATCGTCTGGACTGTCTTGCATTTCGATGAAAAGTTAGGTTGGGAAACCGCGTGGTATCAAGGTAGTGTCCGTCTGGGTGGCGTATAAACTTGACTGTTTTTTCTCTTAAATGCTAGTATTTGTTTTTTTGGTTTGTATGTTTGTTTGCCTGGCTTTGGTTCTTTGTTTTGTGTAATGTGGGATGGACAAACAAAGAATTCTGTAAAAGTCAATTAGCATTGGAAATCAATTCACTTTGTAGAAACACATGGGTTTGTTTATCTTGTTGAATCATTTTTATTTTTCCAAAGTTCAGAGTAAGAAATTCATTTAAATTCTCACACCAAGCACACAGGTGTTTTTCCAATGTAGCAATCAGAGATTGTTCTAGATGAAGTGTAGTCGCTGATCCTGGGTCAATCATAATTGCTCTCTAGGGTCATCCAATTTAATTGGAGGAGACTTTTAGGCTGCATGTGTATGGTGTGTGTGGGGTGTGTGTTATTTGGCATTTGTGCTGTGCTCCATCTGTTTTTAGTGCATGCTCTTGTTTGTCAACTTTCACAAGTAGATTACTCAGTAGAAACTTATTGTGTGTGCATTAACTTCCAGCAAATAGTGCACAAACTACTGTCAACATGGTATTCTTCTTGGCATTTATAGTGCGGCTTGAAACCTGTGTGTGTGTGTGTGTGTATACACCAGCGCTTTTCACAATCAACCTCTTGATAATGCTGTTCCAGCTGAAATATCGCACTGACTCAACTGACATGAGAGATACATGCACTATAATAAGGCCTTGTAATCATTTGGTTAGCATAGTTAGAGATGAATCAGGATTTGAGGTGTTTGCTCATATCTTTTATACAATGGGATGTAGGGGCTGTTACCCTTTGTGCAAATGGTCCATTGTGATATCTATGCTGAGGGGATAGTTTAAGAATTGTATCCATTAGGCATGGATGTCTCCTTTTTGAGGGTCGCCCTTTTGCTTTTTTCTCAGGTAAGAGTCCGCCTAGGCCCTTAAACGGCCTCACAAAACACCAGTATAACTCAATGAGTTGAGTGGGGAAAATGCACTAAGTCGCAAAAATAATGCGATACGTCCATCGCGCCAACACTCATATGGGCACGAAATCGCTGGCCCCTTGTGGCTTGCCATCCTGGTCATATGGATGGTGGGCCGGAGGCCGGGTTCGAATCTCCGCAGGGCCCTTCAGAGGTTTTCTTATTTCTATCCCTTACCCTTTTCCTTCCTCTCTGGAGATAGCTAGAAACCATAAAGGCAGTTTAGGGTTAAAGGCAGCTCAGTTTATAGCTTGTTAATCTTTGCATTGATCCGTGGCTATAATAGGGTGAGAGAGGTTCAGGTCAACGTTCTAAGGTCACTTAGAATTTTCTTAAACTTAGCATATTACTCCAGGTAAAGATGGATTAGATAATGCATGTATTGTATATGGCATTGAAACAAAGGGGATATAGATGTATTACTCTGACCAGCTCGAAGTATGAAGTAGCCACGGCGGGCATATATATGACATTGAACCGGGATTTCAGGAGCGGTAGGCACAGCACAAGCGCACTGCAACTGAAGGCGGCAATGGGTATACGCACGCGTCGGCACTTTCACATTCAGACGAGACAAAGTATACATTTGGAATTAGGTACAGAAAATGAGTCCAATTGAAGGTACAACAAGTAAAAAAAAAATAAAATTGTTTCAATATCCTTATTCACATAGATTTATTTTGTAAAGTGTGAAATTTTAGAAAAGTTACCAAACACAAATTGTCAATATGTGCAAGTAGGATAAAGTCCAAACTGGTGTGTTTGTTATTAAAAAAAAAATTAACTAAGCAAAAATGAAAAGAAAAATTATTTGAAACTGTTAGAGGTAATCTCTCGTTACTCAAGAAAGTACCTTTTACAAATGATGGTATTGGGCTGATATATATATATTATACAGATGAATGATGGGTGGAAATGGAAGAGATTAACAAGCGGAAAATGTATTTTCCAGAATTCTGGAAAGATTGTGTCATCCACAAATTTTTAATAGAATAAGAAAATATGAGTGGTTACATGTTGGATGTAAAATGCAATGCTTTCTAGCCAGATAAAATACTTCACTTTATAAATTTCCACATTTTATCATTATTGGAGAAGCCTGTACATATGTTAAGAATTTCCTTGACTGAAGAATAGCAAAAATGCTAATGGATTCAGTTTTGTAGGAATACTCCATGTATGAAGTCAAAAGTAATTATGGGGTTACTTATAGTGCTTATTGAGGTCAAAGGTCATTACAGGTATCTGGTCATTAATGCATGCATATGGCAAAAGATGTTAGGTACATGTAAGTGAGTTAAGTTGAGATTGCATCAGGTTTTGCTGCAGTGTGATGAAATCACTTGCCAGCATTTGTGAGGCCTCTGCAATGTGGGTGAAAAGTTAATTAATAAAAATTTTTTTCTTTATTCATCTGTAAAAAGCAATTGAATAGCATTCACAAGGAGTAACAATTAAAAAATAGCTACCATTGCCTTTTTTTACTACTATACTTCAGAACAGATCAGGAGGGTGTTTAACCAATCCCATAATGCATTGCAATGTGGCTAACTGACTGTACAAAACACATTTCAGTACTTAGGGATAAACGTGTAGGACACAGAAACCATTTCATGATCATGCTAAAAAATTCCCCAAAGTTACTAATGCTGGGAGTTAAAAATGGAGTGTAAAAGTCATGGGTTTTTATGTGTTAAGAAAAGGAGTTTGGTGGGAGCACATGACCCTATTGAGGTGAAATTCCAAAACTGTGCATTGTGGGATTGACTCAAAACACCTCTCTGAGAAACAGATGAATTGCATGTTAATTTCTATATAAATATTTACTTACGTCTTGCGATATTGTTACACGAGAGGGAGGCGATGTATAACAAAGAGAGGCTGGCCAAACAACAGATTGTCACATAAAAAGAGATGGTTGGAGTTTCCCTGGAAACCAATATTCCTGACCAATCTTATTACAAGCCTTGTCTATCTGTCTGTCTCAAAACTATCACGAGACCTGTTTTAAATGTAACCGCTATGCCTGCACACGCGATGTGTCACGTGGTTAGTTATGATAAATGGATCAAAAACTTATTGGACCACAACAGAATGGAAAATGTGTTTGTATACAATGGCTAGTCACCTGACGACCATGTGCTGAAATGTCATCATCTTTTTATGTAAAATACTGAGAGTAACACTGCAGCATAAATTGGATGTAGTGAAAAAATAAGATTTAATGAGATAAAAGGCTTGCAACATGTTGAGGAATTGGTCTTTAATGAGCCTCAAAATGTCCATAAAAGAGGCTTATCTGTTAGTGGTATATAATGTAATAGATTTGTAATGTACTTATGGAACCCTATTGAAGTTAGCATGGCCGTTCAAGCTCAAAAATAAGCGGGCGCAGGGTGCAAATTTGCGCCAGTAAAGACTGCAAATGCGCCGGGGAAAAGGCGAAAAAAATAGTAGCCAGGCGCAAAGACATTGTAAAAAATGACGCCCCGTGAGCTGAAGTTAAGTTCAAACAGGAAAACCTTATAGAATCTGTTGTGAGATTTATTAGGTGCGATGATAATTGGTATTCAACCTTGTCTTTGAGTATTTCCAGTGGTGTATTTTTTGGCTTCCGCGTTCCGTGGGCCCGTCTCAAAGTGAGATGATAGTAGTAATTATTTTTCATTAACCCTTTTACTGAGACTAAAAATGAAGTGATTATGACGGTCATCAATGGTGTAATGGATCCGATCGGTGGGTACTTATAAATCTGACCTATGATTGAGTAATCGGTTTATGCACGGTGGTCGGGACAAGAATGAATTTGCCGAGTACACTTGCCGATGAACCGGTTGCTAGCAGTGCTAGAAAAGGAGTAATTTCGTAAAAAAAAACGTGTCGCTTATGATACAAAAACATTAAAATACAATTGTTTAGATAAAAAGCTTGAACAAAAATGTTATCGGACACATCAACGGAATTAAATTAATATTAATTATATAAATTAACCAATCAGGGCACTTATTAGCATTATTGACAACATTATTGACCTTAGCCACGCTTATTTGTAGGACAAGGCTCCGGTCAAGTACAAAAATGAGCAAAAATGGTGCAATTTGACCGGGCGGCGCGCGCGGACTTGTAGCAATTTTGAATGGAACGCTACGTTTAGAAATTTTAACGTAAGGTTTCCAGTTCAGGAATATCATTCACAGAAAAGTTTCTGTGCCACATTTCCAAGCATTTTATTCCATATTTCTGATTTCGGTTCAAAATACGCATGCATTCTGAGCCGTATCTAAAGTTAGTGACACAGGTCCCAAGACTAACAATGCGCTGTTCTGGAGAGGTTAAAGTAGCCGAATTCGACCACCATCGATAGGTGTGTCGACTCGACCAAAAGGGTGGGTTTGCAATTCTGGACAAAGGTGTTTTCATAAAAAGTGTGGGTTAAAAATAAAGTCAGTGTTAATGATGAAACTATGTGAAATGTTGGGGACTAGGATGTATTTTAAATTTATTCACTACATCGTGTCATTCAGGAACACGGCCCACTGACCTTTGTTAGTTGGAGTTGATTTGTGCATTTGCATCACAATTTCAAAATCTTTCAAGAATTGGAATTGATTGTATTGTGTAGACAAAAAATGGCAGGAAGCTCGGAAATGTGAGGTAATTATGGGCGGGGTCAGAGTCGGTGGAAAAACGGGTGCTGCTTAGTGTTAAAAAGTGGGGGGTACCAGGGGGCTTGCTGGTAAAAAGGGTTGCCGTTTGGTTAAAAGGGTGGGTATCCGAGGTGCTGGTAAAAAGGGTGCTTGGTTTAAAAAGGGGGGAAGGGTGGGGTGGGACCCCACGTCAACACAGTGCAGGTGTTGCGCTACTGGTGTAAATCAATTAAAAGTTTTGCTGCCCAAATAGTATGCAGTTTAATAAGTTATAACTTTTGTTTCTTATGCAGAAATAGTTATGAAAATACTTTGAAAATATTCAATTTCGTAGAATGTAATCAGTGCCTATTATTTTGCCAACATATATATGAAAACATTGTACCAGTAGAACATGACTAAGGACAATGGATACGTTTTTTTAAAAGTCCATTAGGTACAAAATGAATAGGATTGGACATTTCAACGGCTTAAACTTCTAAACGGGAAAGCACTTTTGAACGCTAAAACAAACCACCTTAATGATTTGGACATGTTTCAAGTGTCAGATCATTGTCATAGACAAATTCTGATGCATTGGTGTGACATTACACAATTGATAGATTAAGGTCTTCAAACAATCCAGATTTCGGGACAAAATGGTCACTGACCATGGTGACCATGCTGGACACTGTACCCCTCACTTTGCCTGAAAAGTACTACTGCACCTATAACCTGAGTAGAGAGGGGTTCTGGTTCATAGAAAACATTCAGGCCTCCGCTATGTGCTTTAGTGACGGCCAGTGAACCAATAATAGGTCCGCAGGATGGAGTGATGATAGGGAGGCTGTAAGTCACCACGAATAATGGATTTGTAACCCTTAAGAGGAACTTGCCCCTGTTCAAAAAATAGTTAAGGCGGGCCCTGGACGGGTCCAAACTCAAGCCTGAGATGGTGATAATTGTAGTAAAATACGTAAAAGTAAATGTGTATCCAAAAGTATAGTGGTTAATGGTACTGTATTAAGGGTTAAGGTAATGATAAACAGGAAGTTGGACGGTAAAATCAAGATGTAGGCTATGTATTTGATTTTGACAATTGCCCCTGTTCTCCAGGAAATGCCCATGGTTCCTGGCCCTATTCCCAGGGAACCAGGAGCAACTTTATTAACAAAAAATTGCCCCCTGGTTGCCGTGGCTATTTGAGGCTTGATGGCCGTACAGATGAGAGACAACTCATGGTGGCTATTTTGCTACATTTACTCTGTTTTTAGACAAACAAAATCAATGACTTAGTTGGAGGCTTGTACTTTCATTAATGAGTGCATTCAGAGAAAATTCAGGTTTGCCAGGAATTACTGACTGTTAAAAAAAAAACACATCTTGGATTGGTGAAGGATGACATTTACCCAAACAAAATCGCTTATTTTGATAAAGTAACATTGGAACAAGAAAAATTGCTTCTTTTGATGAAGCATTTACAAATATAATGGTGTTGACACATCATTTATTAAGACAAAGATTAAAATTGCTTAGTACAATTAAGCAAAATTGCTTGTTTCAAGCAAGTGATTTCTTGGTTCGAGTATGCAATTTAGCGACCAAGAAAATAAATGCCACTCTTGTTCTTAGCCTGATTACTCCCGATTCTAGAAAATGTGGCCCTTAACAGAAGGTTGCAGTTTATTTCAATTGCAATAAAATGTATTTCTGTTGATTTGCAATGCTGCATTGAGGTACAGCCCCTGTTTTGCCAAGTAATAAGTACTGGTATATCATGCATGTTAACCAATAAGGCTGTTGTATCTGTGGTGATCCCCACTGGAAAAGGTGTAAAATGCAGCTTACGTTTTATGATCCCACAGCATGTTTAAAAACCTATTTAAATTCTTTATGCTTAGTAAATTTTGACAAATAAGAACTCGGTTAAGAGGAGAATTCAACTAACAACTTGACAAAATCAAATTTTAAATTCAGTCGTAATTCTGAAAATTTATCAATTGGTAAGTTGCTTTTTTTGCATTCACTGTATGTGATTTATGCCTGACTTGATGGAATTTATATTATGGTAGTTGTTTTAAGAAATTAGAAAACACCGGCAAACTGGTTTTATAAGAAACATTGAAATGAGATGATAAACCTACTCCAAATCTTTACAGGGCATTCCATTCCAATAAACAGGGCCACAAAAAAGAATACACTACCAGTGACATCATTAGTGAAACTATTGATTTTCAGTCAGTGCCATGAATAGATTCACACCAGTCACCTGGAATTTCTATTACTCTCTGAAAAATCAATAGTTTCACTAATGATGTCATCACAACCCAAATATTGAATGCTTTCTCGTCCCTCCTTGTAGACTTGACACAAACCACATCAATTCTATTTGCATTTCCTGAGCCCTTTAAGACCATACTGGAATTATTTATCCTTAGCAGAGCTATAGTGATTTATATTTTGGGACCTGAAACAGAATAGGTAAAGACAGAGTTAACACTTATAAAAGAAAATATCCTTCTGTATTAAAGATGACTTTTGGGACCATAGGTGAAAGTCTAACCCAGTTAAAAATGTGGAACCTCCAGGAAATTTTAAAAGTGGCAATAGTCCTAACAGCTGAACTTGCAGTCATGCACTCCACACATTCCTCTACCATACCAACAGTATACAAATAGTCACTGCTCTTGAGGGAACAGCTATTGTCCTGAGATGAACTGAAGACTGTGAGCTATTATTTTCAAAGGTCAATAGTCAATGAGGGGCAATAGTTTGTACCTTTTTTTTAATGGGCAGTCCATATTGTTTTACATATATATGAAAATATTTTTGGTCTTTGAAAGAACAAAATCAAAATGCAGAGCCTATACCATGTATGCACATAACTGCATGCATCGATTGACCAGTATTGAGATTCTGATGTGGGGGGGAGGCTTGTAAAAGTGACTGTTGGCCTTTGGTAACATCATCATAAGCAATATTTACATTTTATACAAATTTATACAAAATGCCCTGCTGTAAAATTTGAGGGAAATAGGCAGAATATCTCCAGGCATGAGATGTTCAGTATGCACTAATCAAATAACAGGAACATTTCATGCATTATATAGAGCACACCACTATATGAAAATGGGGGGGGGGGGGGATGAGGAATCTTATATATACAGTGCTAAAAGCTACAATACCCATTGTGTAACCAGATCTATATTTCCTTCACTTGTCAATATCATAATATTTTGGCACATCTTGACTAAATGTATGACGTGTAGAAACACGAAACCACCACTCAAGATGGGTGTGAATTTACTAACATTTTGCCACAAAGGAAGTTACTCCCAAATATCAAGGGAGAAAACCGCCTGGTGATATTTCAGCAAAGTTAACTTTTCTAGTCCAAACACGTTCAAATATCATCAATATATACATCAGATGATATAATCCATCCAGTTATTTTTCCGCGAACGAAATGGAGCAAAGCGATCATAGATACATTCCTCTCCAGATGTAACACAGCTTGTTTGGAGTTTGATTTCAAGTAATGCGATGTCAGTCCAAGGATATTCATGTGGTAGTGATGCATCTCCTCTGGTAACATACCGCGCAAGTTGGAATATTAATGATTCCTACGAAATTAAGTGTGGGAATTGAAGTCGCCCGATGTGTATACATTGGTATATGAAATGGGACACCGCTTATTGGCACAAGTGTATTTTAGATGTAACATAAGCAAACATAATGGTAAAGTTGGAATAACTTGATCAGCCAAGCAAACAGAAAGTCAAGGGAGATCATCGTGTCTGCTGTGTCATATAAGTTTGCTCAACTCGAGTGGATCTTGTACTTTATAAGTGGTACATGTTTCAACTTGCACTTGAATAAACTTTCTGCTAATTTGGTCAAACTATATCCTCCCACGCACAAAGGTACACAAGTATACCCATCATCCAACCAGCCTCTCTATCTCGACTCATCCCTCCCCTTCTCCACAAATACATGCACACACACATACATTGGCAGATTTAAGGGGATGAAGGGACTTTGTCGCAGGGAGAAAGAAAATAGCAAAATGCCATCTACCCCCTCCCCCATTTTAGGCATGTGTAAAACCATCCCAAGTAATACTTATCACTTGTCTCTCAAGAATTGACGCCTCCTTTCAGATTTTTTAATGCAAATGGTGCACCCGCAGGCCTCTGTCATTGGCGTTTGGGCCAGACTCCCTCATATAATGTTGCTGTGGGGGGTTCGCCACTCCTCCCGCACAGCGAGTCTGTTTTGCATTTCCAGCATATGCCGGTACCCATTTATACTCCTGGGTGGAGAGAGGCAAGTGAGGTAAAGTGCCTTGCCCAAGTGCACAACACATTGGCGACAGCGGGGCTCGAACCCACAACCTTATGCTTATGAGACGAGCGCCGATCCACTGCACCACATGTGCCCACCAGATTTTTTAAAGCAGCATATAAAAAGTTAGTAAATGGTACAGGCCCATAATAGCATAGGTAAACCAAATCTGGTGCCCTCTATTGCAGAGGTTCTGATACTCCCTATGTTATTTTGGGTTACTCTCAGATATTGTAAATTTATGTTTGCATCAGAGACCTACAATCACATGAGTCAAAACAGAGCTGCAAGTTGCAAAGGGAGCATTGGCAAGCTGCCATTCAATACATCGTGTCATTAAAGGTGGGGTGACCTGATCGTTGGTCGATTTTAATGATGTTTTCCATTACATGGAAGCATATAGCATATATATATTGCCCATTTCAGTTGCCCCTCACCAGAAGCATATATCACCAAAAAACTTCCGATATACAAATTTGGAGTTAAATTGGTCCAGGATGGTTTGATAGTAGAAGCAAAAAAATGTGTACTGAATTTGCCCATAGGACATTGTGTGTGTGGTGTACATTAATGTGGCGGACCACATTTGGAGATGATTTTGGTTCACACACCAAAAGGAAACATGCACTGGACAATTATGAAAACGTTCGTTTGAGCCTCAGTTTTGATGGATGAAAGTGGGGGAGAGGTTGGCGATCAGGTAGCCACACTTTAAAGTTATCCAAGTAAACACTATTCCTGCTTTCAGATGGTACACTCCCAAAGTCTCTCTTGATGTTAAGATTTGGTGTGGTGAATTGATTTTTTAAAAGGTATGGGTTCCCCTACCCTTCAATTATTGGGAGTGGGTGTTGATTTCAGGCCTTTTGAACGACCATAACTCATATTTGGCCAGAAATTTAAGCCTCTTATGCATTTCTTCTAAAAGTATGCATATAAAAAACTGGCCATTTCTCAGGTTAACAAAAATATTAGTACAGCATGGTGTTAGTAGTATTAGTATATGGTACACATCTATAGGGGCTTGGTATGTTATCAGAATAAAGCTTCTGAGATTAGCTATACGTGAAAATAGTAAACAGGTGGGTTAAAGGGTTGCAAAATCTTTTCCACCATGATTCCTATTAGCTGGTTCAGTTTTGTTCTGGATATTATGGTAAAACCCTGTTTGTGATGCACTGTTGTCAATTGTAGTCATTTACATCAATCATGATATTAACAAAAATTAAATACAATAAGAATAATGGTATAAGTAAACTAAACACCTGTTCAAGACAAATAAAACTTTCACTCAATCTTAAAAAAAATAACTATATGCTTTTGGCCCTCACAATAAAACACCTTAAATACTCTTGACTGATCTCCATCGATAATACCAAAATATTACAAGTTAATGCTTAATTTTTTAGGAATCACTATCGACCAAAATTTACCTGAAAAATCACAATTGATGATGGAAGAAATGTCAAGGCAGATTGTATTTTATATAAAGTAAAGCACTTTCTACCTGAAACTGCACTTATTAGTTCCTTATAACACACTGTTTCTCTAACACTCACATATGGTATCACTGCATGGGCAAGTGCATGCAACACTGAAATGGAAAAACTGCAAATACTGCAAAGCGTGCACTGAGATCAGTGAGCAACAGTGATTAAAGAAGTGCATCTCTCCTTTGTTTTGTAAATTCCAACTAAAATAATGGATTTGTGTAAACATAACTATTGGAAATTCATGTACAAATACAACAACCAGTTGCCCTCCACATTTGACAACATTTTGTAACAAATGCTAAACATCACACTTATTCTACAAGACATGCACAGATTTTCATACCTAATATTAAACTTGGATTTAGTGTAAATCTTATATCTTAGCACTTGGGGTTAAACAATGGAATAACATTCCTCCAAATGGGTTAAAACTCAAAAATACTCATTCGTTTACTTTAATTAGAAGTCACTCATTTCTACTACAATTAATGAAACAGAGTTGTGACTTGACAGGCCATTATTTCGGCTTACTTTCCAGTATTCTTCCACATTCTTCTAATGTCATGTACGATACAAATATTTATTCTAATTGATGATAATATGGTAATATTATACCGATGTCTGATTGTGGATAAATAAATATGTTATGTTATGTATGTACATTGCAGCTGGGTAAATGTACTTTTGCCTCTGCCCTGAGCAAAGTTTGGATGCCAAACACTGTGCTAGTCAATCATCTTCAATAATATTTGCTTCTACTATATTTGCCCATGAACAACTTGAAAATTAAATCCTGCAAAAGTATCTCTTCATTTATAATTCAACATTTTGGGATTTTAATGATTGATAAATTTTTGACGTCAACTGAATATAATGTACACAGCAAGTGGCACACATACTGCCATAGACAGTTCACATGAACTGGAAAGAGACATAAAGATGGACATGAGGCTGAGCAATGGAGAGAGCAATGTGAGAGAGGTAAGAATAGGGAGATTGTCCTACCTGTTGGGAACATTGGTACATTTTGATGGTAGTATTTGGTATGTCCCTAAAAGTGCGATGGTTGGCAATTGTAGATGAATGCATCATGCGTAGAGGGAAAGCACATATTTTCAGTTCTTCTTCCTAGGTAATTTAAATGTGTTTACAATTTACACAAGAATTCACTACAGCCTTATGTACCCAACCTAAAATGATATTGGAAAGCGGTAACTTTTACCTTTTAAGTATTTTTGCAAACATTCTCTGCTTTTAGAATGTGTTGAAAAATGCCAAGGATATAAATTGGTACATTAGCACTGAGTCAATTAACCCGAAAGTTGTCATTTTGTAGCAAACACTGTATTGAGTTGTTTTTCGCTAGATAGATTTTCTAGATTATGCCCCTCTTTCCTGTAATTGCATTTTGGCAACAAAATATGCATTAAAAGCACACAAATTACTGGAATCGGTGTAGAATTTCATCAGCTGAGATAAAAGGGAGATGCAGAATGGAATAATTACATGCCAAACTAAATCTCTCTCTCACACCAAGAAATAGAATTTAAGATCTACATAACAAGCTTGTTACATGTACAAGCTCGTATAATGAGCTCGAGTAAAGCTCCCCGCGAGTTATCAATCATTGCGATTAGATGAATGCACCGATAACGTAAGACTTTGTCACGTTGACTTGGAGCCTTCCTCCTAGGTATTGGTTTGCATCTTAATTGTTTCTCTTAATTTCAGTAGGACCAACTCTGCTGCTCGAAAATTTTGGGATGAAAATGGGTTAATGGGTAATTGATGTTGCAGGATTTTGAAGACTGATGAACACTGAGCAGTGAGTCAACCCATTAAAAGAGCTTATCTTTTTTTTCTGTTGTGTTGTCTAGCTTGAAGATGTGAATTTCCCCCCCTGAAATTTGCTCTTACTTTGAGATGATTCAAGACAGTATCTCAAGACACTTTTCATTTGTGTAAAATTGTGAATCGACCTGAAATTTAGTATTTTTTAAGGAATATTTTATGGAGTTTTCTAAAAAAATGTGAAATTCCTTGTTTATTTTGCATTCAGAAACATTCAAAAGGATTTTAAGCCTTTAAAATGACAAAAAAAAAAAAACATTGTTCCTCATTCACTTCAAGGTTTCTGCTTAATTTCTGCTAAATTTTGATATATATTTAATTTGGTTTTAACAAAATGAGCATGAAGTCTGGAAACCATTTCGAAGATATTTCATATTGAAAGGCTCAAATCATAAAACTATATAAAATGCCTTCATATGATTTCCTTTAAAAATTAGAATGTTCAGCAAAATGTTTTGACTTTTGTCATGTTTAACAAAACATTGGTCTTTGTTTACCTCTATAAAGATGTGGGGACTTCTATGCTCCTATGTGGGAACTTCTATGCTCCTATATGGGAACTAATTGCATATCATTGCAAGGTAGTGAAGAAAGAGGGCATACTTAAGACCTAGGGTGACTTATGTCGAAGTGCAAAACTTCCAATTTGTCCAAATATGTTCTTATGCTCCTTTAAACTAGCCTGCATCATTAGAATGCAGGGAGTGAATTAAGGGAGTGATAGGTAATTCATGATTGGAATGTCTAAGATGCAAAATGACTCAAGCTATTAAAGAAGCTAATGTGCTCATGTTCAGGGTTTTCTTCACATGAAGGAGGAGATTGTGTTTTTTAAGGAAGAATAAGATGATATGCCAAAGGGGCCCTATTTTTAAACTAATGGAAATTTCCAATTATTATGCCCACAGGGCGTAAATTAGGTAATATGAAGAGGTTTGAATTCTATAGTAAACTTGATAAAATGACATTTCATTATTGCTTGCATCTTGTATGGCAGCTGGAAAACCCAGGTGCAGATTTTAATCTATGGCTCTGTTAATTTGTTTAAATACCATGTTGAGAAGAGCATCTTGGTTTTTATTCATTGCTCGGTTAGTCCATACATTTGTAACATTTTGCTACTAGTACTAAAGCCATAATTTGGAATAATGAAGATTGTAGTGTGTTGCTAGGTAGGTCACTCACTTTCAGTAGGTTTGACTATATAAATGGAAGGCTTTTATCTTACCAGGACAGGTCTTGGGGGGGGGAAGGAACTTAGTTCTCTTAATCTATAAAGCCTGCTTTGTACACAGCTGTAGTCTCATTTAGTATGATAAAACCGAGAGTACAACAAAAAATATCAACGGCAACACACTTTTGACACATAATGCGATTCTTTGGATCCCACGAATCTTCTTCGTGGGTCCATGTATGGGGGTTGAAGCCCATGGGTTTTGTTAACTCCGTGTTTATCTTATATTCGTTATTGTCTGAAATTTCGCATGGGTGTTTGGATGACGTGGGAAAATTATGCAGCGTTTTCGTTTGTTGACAATAAGGTTGTGAATGCCAAGTTTAGGGTCTAAACAAAACAAAGTTGGTGAACTTTGGGTTGTGATGGTCATACAGCTCCTTTTGGATGTGCTGCATTGTAAATGGCCATGAAAGCTGTTGGGAATAGCAAAATCACCTAAATAACCAGTAGCCTCTGGCAAGCCTTCCCCTTAGCACTTGTCCTCATGTAGCTGCTACATGTATGTAGCCTTGATGCATTGCATATACCTTAGTTTTGTCAATCAGTGTGCTTGCAATGGTTTGTTTGTTTTTTCTACACTAATTAGAGGTCACTTTACCTGCAAGGCCACATTTCCAGTCGTTGACATTCCAGGAGCAAACACCTTTCTGGTTCAATATATAATTATGCTAGTACATGTACATAGTTTTACAATGGACTATAAGTATACATTTCGGACATGAGAAATTTTGAAAAAATGGTGTTATATTTCCTCAAACATGTAAATTTGTGTTTTTTCCATGATAAGCCCAGTGCATGCCCCCAATCAAATTTGACACTGATTGACTGATCCAAATTAATTATTCTGGCAGTCAGATGTATAATATCCTCTACCCCAGTAAAAATCATTTCTTTTCAATTAAAAATAAACCCCCTTTTTTTTTTTTTTTTTTTTTTTTTTTTTTTTTTTTTTTTTTTAAAAAAAAACTTTTCTTTTTTTTTTTTTTTCTCTGGAATTTCCTGATCCACTAACCTTTACCTGTGTGCTGTATGCTGTGTGGGTGGGAGTGAGATGAGTGTGTTGTGTGTCTGTATGTGTGTCTTTTATGTCTGGTATGCCTGTCGTGCCCGTCTCTCTGGCTGTCAGTGTTTGTTAGGTGTGCTGTCACTGTTCGTGTGGGTGTGGTGTAAACAAAGGTCACAAAAATAAAGTATTATAGTTGCCAAGAAATTGTCACAAACCGCATTTCCTTGCCTCAATTTTGAAGCTGTGACTTTGGATATTTCCAAGCCGTTCACCTCAAAGACTAAGTAATATTTATTTATTGAACAATGTATTAACAGTCTTTGACAATTGCTCAAAGCAAGATCAAGAAAACCAATTGTATGTCCCAGGCGCCCTACGAGGATTTTTTTTTAGGGGGGTGTCTGGTCTTCAAAAAAGTGGACTTGTTTGGAAAAATGGACCTAACCACCCTAAAATGGGCATTTTGAACGATTTGAACACCTCATCAACAAAAGCTGGTCTTTTTTGTCATATTTTCTCTTAATTTTGGACCATTTTTATTCAAAAATAGGCAAAATGTGGACCTTTTTTCCCCCTTGTGGAATGGGGGGTGCAACCGCACCCCCCACGCACCCCCCCTGCATATTGGCCCCCGTGGCGAGGTATTGGAAAAATCTAAGTTGTAAATGTGTGTGTTTGTGTGCAGCGGTGGCGGGAAAGTCTTACCCCACGGTGTCGGCTGTGATTGTCCATTTTTCCCATCATTTAAAGGCCGACTCAGAGATTTCCTGCAGGAGGGCGCCCTCAATTCCAAAAAAAATTGATTTTTGATGTAAAATACGCTTGTCCATATACTAATCACTGGTGTGAAATAACTAAGATTAAAAAACGAAATCCTTAATATAGAAAATCACAACTTTGTTTATAAATCCGGATACGGAATTTTGTTAAACACAGTATCCTATGGGACGTACTACTATACATAATGTTACTGCATCAAAACGAAAATCTAATTCATCTCCAAATTTGGATATCGCATTTCGCCGTTCCTCCCTATCTTTAGTTCGAGTTGACTATTTTTCAGTATTACACAAAAAAATAATATTTCGAAATCTCTGAGTCAGACTTTCTGGAGGGCACTCAAAGGTTAAGTTTAGAAAATGATTAAAAGGGCATTAAAGGTAATTCCAAGAACTTCATTCCAAATATCAGCCCATATGTCAAAGCATTGTGATTTCCAATATTTTCTGAAAAAATATACCCATGATTTTTAAGGGAAATGGATTTTCGCATATTTGAGAAGAGCGCCCTTCATAGGGTTAAGCCTTACAAATTAAAGGGGCAAGATGCAGGTTAATTTAATGGAGTTCGATGAGTTTATTGTCTTAGAGTTTTTTTTTGTGATGTTGGGTGCAAATATGGAATGAAGGTCATCAAGAGTTGTTTTTAGAGTATTGTTGGAAAGTAATATTTTTTGAAAAAACAAAAATGATTTTTAGTGGGTATTTAAGTCCTCGTAAACGGGTTTGTTTGTATGATTCTGTACTATCTGATTTTAAACACATCGATAGAGGTGTTCCACAAGGAAGTATTTTGGTCCTTTACTATTCCTGATTTACATATAAGGTCAGTGACACTCCCAAGCTCTGGTTGATGTAAAGTAATTATGTATGCAGATGATAATCTCTTTTATGTAAATCTAAGGATCCAGATATTTTGGAAAATACAGACTCTTAATAACAAACTAAAGGGTTCTTGTAATCTGGTTCTCGGAAAATGAATTAATTTAAATATTAACTAAGACATAAGTATATGGTTTTTGGTTCACCTCATATGTAAGTAAATTAGTAATATTAGTGTTAAATATGGCGATAATGTTCTTGAGCCATGTTAAAGAACTTCAAATATCTTCGGTGTCACTTTAGAGCCTCAACTTCATGGACCCCACATAACAATACCATTCATTCCAAGGTTTCAAAGAAACTTGGTATTATTAGACGTGTTAAAGATTTGTGACCCAAAGTATTCTTGTCAGGGCTAGGATGCATTGGTGTTGCCTCATTTTGATTTAGTGGTAGGAAGTGTTTGGACAAACAGTTCTAAAACCAATTAGCATCTATGCAAATCCAGCACGAATAAGCTTGCCAGGATAATATTAAGTGCTGGATAATCTTACACCAATGTGACATGTTAAATGAGCTTTGCTGGTCCAGACTTCACAAACGATGGATCATTGATGTATGTTGTATTTTCAACGTTTAACAAAACTTGCACCTACTTACCTTGCGTCTTTTTATGTATACGTCTTTCAGCATTCATATCCTACAAGATATCAGGAAAGTGGCTCCTTAACTTTTCCTAAGTATAACTCAAATCCAGGATTACGTACTTTTCATACAGTGCTGTTAAATTTGGAATAGTATCCCATCTAATATTAGAAATTATATCCATAGACCAATACTTTCCAGTAACCTGTTTTCAACTATTATGAAACACGTATGTAATTTCCTTCATTATCTCTTTGAATTGTGAAGGTTAAGTAATTGTTTAAATTTCAGTGATTTGTTCGCAAATCTTTTATAAACATTTATATCTTGTATAACAAAAGTGTATAACTTAAACAAGGCCCTCAGGGAGAGCAGTACTTAAATACTGATGAGACTACTCTGTATAAATTAAATGTAATAAAATAAAATAAATCAATGTATTTTGCATAATTTGAGGGAAAAACACCTTCAAAATTGAATTGAAGGGGCATTATGCAATTCAAAAAAGTTAGGAGTTATTGATGA
This sequence comes from Ophioderma brevispina, assembly GCA_023653785.1. Taxonomy (NCBI): domain Eukaryota; kingdom Metazoa; phylum Echinodermata; class Ophiuroidea; order Amphilepidida; family Ophiodermatidae; genus Ophioderma; species Ophioderma brevispina. The sequence goes on along the minus strand of JAMKCH010003322.1, from coordinate 110,408 downwards.
GTTGGTTAGGGTGTTTTTGCTGTTTTGGGAGTTATGGATGAGTTCATTGATGAGTTATGTTCTTAGAGTTATTTGGTGAGTTAGGAATGGAGTTAATCACGAGTTATGTTGCAGAGTTGTTAGAGGTAGTTTGGTGAGTTATGGAGTTCATCGATAGTTATGTTTAGAGTTTTTTGATGTTTTGGTGAGTATAAATGGAGCCAATCAATGAGTTTTCGCATTATTTGTTGTTAGTGAGGTATGACTGGAGTTCATTGATGAGTTATGTTTTAGAGTTATTTTGGTTGAGTTAGGCATGGAGTTATTTTTGGTGAGTATTTGGAGTTAATCGATGAGTTAGGTTAGAGTTTTTTTGATAGATTTTGGTGAGTTATAAATGGAAGCCCATAATGAGTTATAGAGTATGTTAGTGAGTATGAATGGAGTTCATTGATGAGTTATGTTGTTAAATTCATTGGGTGATGTTAGGGATGGCGTTCATCAAACCTGTTCAGAATAGTTTAGGTTTTTTGTGAGTTGTGGTTCCTTCATTGATGAGGTCTGGGTTAGAGGTTTTTGTTTTGGTTTGGTGAGTTATGGATAGAGTCACCAATGATGAGTGGTTTTAGAGTTTTCTGTTGGTGAGATTTGAATGGAGTTTATTGATAAGTTATGGTTTCTTGGTGGTCACGAAAGCTGGGTGACCGCCTGTGTCGATTAAAAGGCCATTCTCCATTATTACTTTTTTAAAGGGCAATTCCATTAATCAATTACAATTAATTCCTCCATGTACCAATTAAAGGGCCATTCAGGCCATGTATGGTTAACAAAGGGACTTATTCCTCATGTGCCAAAGGAACCATTACATTCATTTACCTGGAAAGGGCAAGGTTGGGCCCAATTTTATTTAAAAGTGACATTCCGTCAATTTACCAATGAAAAGAGGGGAACATTCCTCACTTATTAAAAGGATATTTCTCCATTTACCAAATAACCGGGCCCCTTCCTCATTTTACCAGTTAAAGGGCCATTCCCAATTAAAGGGGCATTAATGATTTTCTGCAAAATGGTTAAGATTATAATTGGATAAAAGAGGCAGTATGTAATTTCAAAAAAATTATTATGACAGGAATGTGTATTTTTTTTGCACAATTTGAAGAAGAGCACCCCCGGGTTCATGATGACCTCAACTACGTTGTACTACACTACATTTTCGATTTGCCAAAGCATATTTTATGTCTATCTTGAAATCTTATTGTTAAAAAACTGTTGCCAACCAATAACTTGTCTTAAGTGTCTCCTCCATTGCGTCTTCAAGAATCATTCAGTTCCACATACACATGGGTTATAAATGCATATTGATGTATCTGTTTATTTACAGCTACATCATGTGCAATTTGAGGACATTTCATTGTGGGCAAATATGACTTTTCATAAAAATCTGAGTTTTACACGGCTTTCTATGGTCAATAATGCCATATATATGGGGTGTTAACATACAAATCCTGACCTTGTAGGCTATATGGCACGATTCCCGCAATGGATTTTTCTGATTTTTTTAGAGGTATAGCATCTTGTCGCCTGTACTGCTTTTTCTCAGTTCCCCCTGCGGGTTCGGGGGTTAGAATTGGCCCGATGGGTTCCCTGCATGTCGTAAAAGGCGACAAATGGGGCCCCCGCAGGTTCGGGTTAAGAATTGCCCGATGTGTTCCCCTGCACGTCGTAAAAGGTGACTAAAATAGGGGCCAAACTCGCTGTTATTTGAACGACGGGTTGTATTTAAATTTCGGATTATATTATAAATATTGTAAATGATTTTAGACTGTGTAATTGTATTATTATGATGTTATGTTGTAATTACTCGGTTAAGTACATGTAGCTTAAAATCAATTAACATGAAAAAACAAACAATTTATCAATTACATTGGTACATATGTAGGAACACCTATTATTTTTTTTGTAATAGTAAATAGTAGCATGTTTAGGGTTTTACGGTAAATTGTTGATGTAATTAAAATATATCAGTTTGCGGCATAATGCCCAAGTTATTGGAGCCATTTATAAAATGTACATGGATGAGACAATCTATTTGGTCTGTTAAGGGGATCTCATGTTTGCATGTTGAGTGATGTCGATTATCTGTATTTGAAGTTGAAGTTTTGTTGGTACAGGATGATGAGGACCTTTGTTCAGCGGTCTATGATGTGTATAGTTTAAATTTATCCATATATCTTGTGAACTTGTTTAGTGAGGCATGTTTATAAGTGTATCTTTGCAATGAGTTGGTTTATCTTGTTTTATACAGGATAGGTGATTGCTCTGGTTCACCACTGTATGATGTGTATCCTTGTGTAATGTTAATTGTAATTTGAATTGAAATGGAAGTTTGTAATATTGCATTGTGTTTTATATTGAATGTTAAATACAAATGTAATGACACGATATACACAATTGTGTTGGAGTTGTCGGTAAAATTTTAATCTCACTCACTCACTTTTTATCAGTTTTTTTTTTCTTTTCCCCTCCTTTCCCCCGGACCCTTCTTCCTCTCGTCAAATTGTGTCGGCATGCTCAAAAGTGCTCGCAAAAATGAGACAATTTATGGGTCAAACAGCTGTGTGTAGCCTACAAAATTGCAAAGGTCTATGATAAGTGAGTCATGTCAATCTTAAAAGAGCCCCTTTTGAGCATCCACAATAGTCAAGTCAAACATTAACAAATGGATTTAACCTGATTGAATTTCCAGTATGCTGTAAAGGGCAAACATAACAGATTTCGAAGATAGTCTTAAGCACCACGTTAATAGTTTTGAAAGGTTGGTGCTCAAATCATGCTTTTTAAACTACAATATTACAATTGTCAAAGTAGTTGGTGTTTCAATTCCCACATTTCTTTCATTGGAATTAAAGTGCCTCAAGATTTCAACATCCCTGCTGAGCCGGATGCATCAAAACATTCGAGACATAACATTTTCATTACATAGTGCATCCCAAAAGAAATGAGTCATGTGATTATGGTCACTTACTCAACAGGGGATTTCCATGTGATTAATTTGGTTGTGGTTTTCATAATATAAACTATAGTCTGTTCGAGCTCAAGTTCGAGGGTGACATTTCTGCGTGCATTAGGTTTCTTACCCTAGAAACGCACGTGCTGACCTCTGAATTGCAGCATTCACACATGCGAATAAAGGCGGCACAATCAAAATGCTAAAGCGAATGCAGAGTTGCCTCTTGACGTTACCCTTGAACTTGAGTGCATTCCAGATGTTTTACCAATCACATGATGCAGTATGGTATCATAATTATATTATTGCCGAATCCCATTGTGAGCCACCCTTACCAGCATCAAAAGACCTTAAATTATCATTATTGAGGCATTTTTTATCAATCTGAAATTCTTACTCTTTTGTCCTCCTGTGGCCTTTTTACCTGTAAGTATAGTACAGTATAGTAGGAACACAGTGCAGTATATTATGGGATGGAATTATAATCATCCTCGTGGTGTATCCTTCCAGTTAAAGGAGGGAACTGGACTAATATTTACTCTTAAAAGTCATGTATTTCAATTTTTTACAATATTTTACCTTAATTGTTATCTTGTAGGACATAGTCCTTCAACCTTCATGCAATAAGCCTCTCTGGAATATTGAAAACCTGGGAAATCTATGGAAATTAAATATGCTATGAGAACTGTGATACTAGTATGTGCATACCCAAAGTGAATAATGCATACACTTGGGATGCTTTAGGAATAACAATGTAGAGATTTGTAAGAGAAAGCAAAACGCATCACTGATATTAACTGAAGTGCTCATCTCCCTTTTTTTGTTGTTGGACATATTGTAAAGAACAAGTCACCTTTGAGGTGTCTTAACAGATGATACAGTACAGTTGCCATGGCACCCCCATCCATCTCGGAATCCCTCCATAACGATTCTTGAGGGATGATTTAATAAAGTTGCCTATCTATCCGTCAATTTTCAGCGAGAGCTTCTTTCTCTGAGGCGGCACCATTGTTGCAATTGTGTTTGTTAGTAGAGAGGAAAGAAGGGCGGCTTTGTTTTCAGAGTGGAAAGTACTTTCCATGAGATGTGTACGTCCTATCTTCAAGCTAGCGTCACCCCGGCTTATTTTCTCAATCCCAGCAGAAATAGTATGCACCACCTGGTAGCTGGGAGTGAAAGCCTTGCCAATGTGTGCTAAATTACAGTGATTTCTTTAATGGTAAAAATTCATTGTTATTCTATAGTTGTGCTGCTTTCATCAGAAAGATGTGATTTTCTTTTGACTGTTATCTGTTTTGCCTCCATTTTGTGAATGACTTTTTGCAGCATGTTACATGCATTTTGCTATTCTACCATTAAGGTGTTGTGTATAGATTTGACACACCACATGGAAATGCTTTGAGGAAATTCATAACCTTACCTGAGTCTCATGAATGACCCTGAACATGAATACAGGCAGATTTTTCACAACATCTTGTGGAAGGCTATTTTAAAGACCTGTGTAGATGGACAATTGGTCAGCTTTCTAAACAGTCAGTCAAGAAGGCAGGCTGAAAACATTTTGTTAAATGACTGTACCATTTAAATTGAAAAATGAACTTCAAAACCTGGTAGGGTGGCAGGGCATTATGAGGTCTGCTACTGTACTTTTCTGAGAGATAATGAATATTAATGATCTAATTTGCATGTTCTTAATAAAATACAATTGAATTAATCCATTCTACCACCTCAACCCAACAGCCAATTAACTTTTAAATAGATAGTAGGGTGATAGTGCATATAATGAAGTTGGTGCTTCCGCAATGCATGTTCAGCATCACTTATGTCATACCTTCCAGAAACTTCCCTTTTTTGGATAAAATTGGGCCAATGTGCGGTGAACACTTTATTTTATTTGAATACGGTCTCCAGAAAACTCAGAAATGCTCAGTTCAAATTTGGCATTGATTCACCAATTTGAGTGATAAAACACATCCACATAGCAGCTATATCTACAGGCAAAGATGCCTTTTGTAGTTATGAAATATCTCTGTAAATAGCATTTGCTAAAACACAACACATTAGGTGCATTACAGAGTTCTCTTGTGATTTTTCCAGGCCAATAGACACATTTTGCAGATCCAAAATAACTTTATGGCTCTTTCTTCTCTGCTATTATTGTGCATACAATTGCAGTTGCACACACATGCATTAGCATGCTTGGTAGCTAAGCTGAAACAAGCACCACAACAAATTCAATTAAGTATTGATTTATTGATCTAATGCTGCTAAATCAATCATAATGCAGGGATCAGGTAATAAATGACTTGCCTAAACAATGGGCAGTTACTGCATACTTTTCTTCAATTAATGATAACATGATCAACCAGGCATACTTAATACATTTCCTTTATCAAACAGACTGGAAATAAATATTGCAGGAATCTAATCAATATAATAGATAGTAGTGTTTAAAATTATTATGTCAAATTCTGGTTTAAAGGTAGCTGGGTGATCTAATTGTTATACCCTTGGCTTAAAAAGCCATTGGAGGATATTGCAACAGTAGATTCATTCTGTGTGTATGTGTGTGTGTGTGGTTCCAATTTCTGATTTTGGAGAACTTCTATCAGATCCCAATGTTTAAACTAAACATGGTATGTGGGTAGTGGTGCATGTAATACAGCACTCTGTGTCAACATTATTTGTGCATATTAATGGTCTCATTTGCATATTTGCTCTGATTGGCTCATTACTAAAAATGTGAACTTCTACCAGATCCCAATGTCCAAATTTGACAAAGCTTGGTATGTGGTTAGTGGTGCATGCAAGTAATACCCATGCACTGTATCATAAGCATTTGTGCATATTAATGTGCTCATTTGCCTATTTGCTCCCAGCCAGGGGAATCTTGCAAGTTTCAACTTGCAGTATTTCTTTCATATTCTCTTTGCTACTTTGTATGGATGCATATAGTGCCAAAAGACCCTCAAAATGTTGAGCTTACCTTCTCCAGCAGTTTGGAGGCACGTACCTCACCATGGTCCATGGAACCCTATATGTGCGCATAGTGTGGTTGGCTACACTTGGGGACCTTTGTTTCCCCCTAACCTGTCCGAAGAATCATGAGATGGCAATAACCCTTCAAAACCGGTCGGAATTGATTCTCATGGCATCTCGGATGGCTCTCATTGTACCTCAGACCATTTACCCGTAGGAGATGAAGATTCTCATTGCATCACGGACCATTTCTTCTCCGCATGCAGATGAATGATTCTCATTGCTTCTCGGACCGTTTCCCATAGAGGTGGTCTTGGGTTCTCATTGCTCTCTTTCTTTCTCGGGCCGTAACACTGTTACGCCACTTACTCCGTGCGGGAAACGGTCGAGATCAATGAAATGCAAGAAATTGGTTTCTCATTGATTCTCGTACATCAAAACAAATACAAAAAATTATTCTCTTTGCATCTCGGACGTTATTCGGGAAAACCCCGGTTGACGTGTTAGGGTTAATAAACAATTCTGAGGCCTATGAGGAAAAACATGAACTTTCTCCTAAGACCAAAATCTGTGCCTAGTTATGATCTTGCATAGAACCTCCTACGTTTTCCAATATTTCTAGCACAACCAGCTTGTATAGAATGTCTGTGATTACCACTACCTTTTACATTATACACACGCTGTTTGAAGACCCCATGCAAATTGTTTCTTTATTTTTAGACAGTTGGGTAAAGCAGTGGCGACACAATGTTGACAACTGTTATAAGTAGGGACTGCAATCGCGATTATCTCTGCAAATCAGACAAGCCTTCCAGAATCCTTGCCATATAGGTTCTACAAGGTCCCTGATATTGTATGTTATATAATAGCGCCCTATACACCCATTTTTTTTCCCTGCAAGTTTGGAACAGTTTTGAAGACAAATCATATTTGTCCCGCATTAAATTTTGTAAAAATTACTGCGATTGTACTTAGTGGACTAACTAATCCAAATCAGTTGTCAACTGTGTCGCTGGCATAATTTTTGTTTTTATTCTGGTTTTGTCATAATAACTTGAGAGTCAAACAGCTGTGATAATTGGTAAAATCTCTTGGCAGTTCAAAAGTTCAGGTTTTGTAAGAAATGGTCCCATAAAAGCCTTAAAACCCCTGCAAAAATGTTGAAACACGGACATCTTATATCACATACTCTTAGTATATATTAACTCGAGGCAAATCATGGACGCTGCTGTGTATGGAAGAGTGTGATGTCACTTTATCATTACACAATGCACACAACATGTTTCTGTCAAAAGTTGTCATGGAAGGTGACTTGTTTTTCAACATAAGCAGCAATCTGTCGTCAGCATAGCATAGAGGCCAATGAAAACAAGACAGTCCTTAAAAAGGGACAATCTTATGCATTTAGTGCAAAATTGTGAAATGAAACAACAAAATTTGAGTTTTTTGTAACACTATTTGTAATGAATACATGCAAGGCAATCAATCATAATGATCAACCTTTACTTGTGAAACAAAAGACATTCAGGTTCATGTTACTTGTTTATGATAAATCTGGATATTATTTTGAAGCTAGAAATAGCATTGCATGGAACACCAAGATTCAGGTTACCATACTCCCCTTTTAAAGGGAACTTCTATATCCAGTTGCAAAGCCAAATCACTATTTGTTTGTGTAAATCTGTCATGTACATTGCATGCCTACAAAAGTGTGTGCTGTTACCACACAGAAATTATTAGTCTGACTTAATGAAATAGTCCATGCTATCAGTGTTAAAATATACATACAAACAGTGTAATTCTGTACCACAATGTATATTATAACATGGAAGTAGTATTTTGGATATAAAATGCTATTACAGTCATTTTCTACAGTTTAATTTGTCAAGCCAAAAATTTTGCAATTGACCAAACCTAATTCAGAAAACTGTTACATAACTACCTTTAGGTTAGGACTGTCTCATTTAGTGCAAGCAGGGAATGTCAATATCACTAGTGTTGAAAGTAGGTATGTATATCACTGACCATGGCCATGCATGGAAATTATGAGACTCTTGAACTCAGCAGACGTATCGGTAACAGCTGAGAATGATAAACAATGGAAGGATGTATACACACAATAAGAATGAGTTACCACTGATGGGGTTTGGTCAATTAGGATTAATCTTCTGCCTGCCAGAAGAAAAAGTGATTCTTTAACTTCAAGGGGTTCTAGACTTGTACTAGAAGATGTAACATCTTTCTCTCTGTCATTTCACTAAGTGCACACAATCTTATCTGTCAAATGTGATGGAAGTCTCTGGTGTACACATCAAAGTGGCAATCTGTAATACAATATTGACGATACACTATACCTAGTGTTAAACTTCTCTAATTGCATTGTTTCTAGAAAATATCAAAGCTTGATTTTGATTTTATTATTATCACTATCTTTTTTAATTGGAATGTTTTCAAAACAATACCTGTAGTACTCCTTACAGATGCTTAATTGGATTTTGAAATTGAGCATATTAGCAATAATTAAATAAGTTATGCATTACCTTAAAAAAATGAACATTTTAAATTAAAGGAATTGCAAACCTTGTGTCAGCTCTAAGAACTGACCTGTATTTTAAATCCTCCTGACTGCAATTAAGGTGGATTGGATAGTTATCTGCTGGTTATCTTTTAGTTTTTATTTAGTACTTAATATCGTGTGACCTTCCTTCCTTTCCATTTTAGATGTTAATATTTCTGATGGGAAATCTGCGCTGATATCTGTCAATCTGACAAGGAAAGTGACCCGTAGTGGTGGTTTTCTGTAGTTCAGCTTAAGCAAAGCTAAATTTGTATTTTTTATTTTTGGCTCTGACCTCGTCACTATATTGTATGTATTTTTGTGCAATTGTTGCTGAGGAAGCAGCCCGCTACAAATGATCGGGTTTCTCTCAGAGGGTGTTTGGAGTCAATCCCACAATGCACCAGTTTTGGGAAATTTCACCTCAGTAGGGTCATGTGATCCCATAAAAATCCTATTCTTAATACATGAAAACCCTGACTTTAACACCCATTTTAGCCCACAAAGCATTAGTACTTAGGGAATTTTTAGCATGATTATGAAATGTCTTGTGGTTCTTAAACTTTTGGAACACTTTTTATCCCTAGGTACTGACATGTGTTTAGTACAGTACAGTGTAGGCATATTGCAATGCATTATGGGATTGATTCAAAACACCCTCTGGGTTTCTCTGTTATTCCTTTCATTCCTAACATATGGGACATTTAGCAACTGCATTTTCTTTTTTATGGGACAACTTTTGAGACATTTTTGAACAACAAGTGTGAGATTTTGACTACCACTCATAGCATAGGTTGTGGCAACCATTCCAGAGCGGAGCTATTCACTATATTGAGTGCTGACCACAATAGTAGAGGCGATTTATTCCGTAAATGTTATCAAGGATTAGAATTGCAAATCCGGCACACCAATCCTTGAGGTTAAGTAGCTGACCTCATGATACAGTGGCCTCGGGTTCGAATCTTGCTACTGCCTCTTTTAAATTATATAAAATTTTCATTATTTTTTCAGGTTCGAGGGAAAAATTCTAAGTCCAAAAAGATAAGAAAAATAATAGCTGCCCTTTGAGGTTAGTGAGGGAGACATGCTCCTGGAGCATGGATGGTGGTCAAAAACTACTGCATGCTTTTTGAACAAATGTTACCAGACGGTATGGGACCTACTTGGCACTTGCATAATTCAGGAGAAAAAAAATCCAGGAAAAATAATAATTCCAAATAAAACAAATAAACACAAACAAATCAAAAATATCAAAATATAATAAATTCCAGAAAAAGTCAAAATAACAAAAATAAGTAAAACAAAAAATTACAAATAAAAGCAACATCAGTGTGTATGGGACCTATTGTTATTCTGCAAGCTCTAAATTCTCATTTACTGCACCATCCAAGATCCTCTTGGTCATCTTTTATTTTATTTTTTTCATGTATTCAAAGATAAACCCGCCACCTTTTTATCATGACTTAGTCATCATACCCACTGGACCACACATTCTTTCAGTTGCAGTATCATTTGCCTGTTCTTGCTAATTATTTCTGTAAGTTTTTTATCTGTTTATATTTTAGTAGACATGCAAGTAAAAGATTAATGTTGGGAAATTAAAATAACTGAAACATTGTTTTATCATAATCTTTGCATTCACAGTATTGTTTTGTTGACTTTGATTCCTTATCACAACATTTATAACAACATCTTATTTCAATGCAAGGCATAACTCTATCGTAGTATGTGATGCAAGAACATTTTCAATGTGTAGTGTAAATATAGTGTGTGTACACAGATACTTGGTAGTTTGCAGTGTTCAAGTTAACACAACATTCATCAAACCCAATGTAACATAATAACAATGTTGCCAGAATGTGAAATTACAAACCTGGGGTTTATCGCCTTTGTGTAGGTTACCCCTAGTTCTTCATGCACAAACCTATTAGTCTCATTAGGTAGATTACCGATATGCACTAGGTAAAATAAATATTATGTAACAACGCATATATCCTGTGCTTGCTCTTTAAGACTACCCCAGAGGCCAGAGGGTGAATTGAGTTAATCCCACAATGCACCAGTTCTGCTAAATTTCACCTCAATAGGGTCATGTGATCACACAAAAATCCTATTCTTAACACATAAAAATCCTGACTTTTACCCTCACTTTAGCCCCGAAAGTGTTAGTACTTAGGGAATTTTTAGCACGATCATGAAATGTTTTGTGGTCATCTAACTTCTTGAACGCTTTTTATACTGAAGTACTGACATATGTTTTGTACATAACGGTATAGGCATATTACAATGCATTATGGAATTGGTTCAAAACACCCTCTACCCGGAGGCATTCATCTACATCAGGTGTTATATTCATTGTATCTGTCATTAGTTATTAAGCAGAAATACACGAGACATATTCATTGGTGAGATGGTAATGCATTATTAAAATGATGAATTGTATACTTGTATGGTGCATATGAGATGAGAAATAGTAGCTGGATTACAGTCTGTGAGTGCATAGCAATACTGGTTTAGAGTTAATTAATTTTTTGGAAAAGGGAGCAAAATTTGCTCATGCTTGCGATATAAATGGGATAGAAGATAAACCGTGCATAAAGCGATAACAGAACCCGAAGGAAAAAATGGCCATGAAAATGGAAAGGACTCAAAGAACGGCATCAACAGTAACTACAATTTGTTTTGAAATCTGTATTTGCTGTATAATTTGATATGAGTATCTTGGGCTAATTTGTAAAATTTGACCCATTTTTGCACCAATCCTAGTAAATATAGGTCAGGTTGTTTGGATTTTGAAAAAGCAATCGCTGTTCCAGAAACAAATCAGAAAAAGATTAAATCTTGTAGACACAACTTGTTTTTTTGAGAAGATGATTATCTATCTATACTGCTCTCTTTCCTTCGCTTGTTTGTAAGCTCGTACACAGTCCAAAACATCAAATCAACATTTTAAAACCATGTGAGACTTATCGCATTGCTCAAATGCAAGGACATGCTCACAGGACCTGATCATCGATCTTTTGGCACGTTCACTAACACATGAGAGCTGAGGACGGTTATCCGCGGCAAGACGGTCCTTTTTATGTGACGCCTGCTTTGCGGTAATAAGTATCCTGTCGGCAAATTTGCCACATTGGTAAAGACGTCGCACCTGCGTAACTACGCACAAACAACTGCGGAACGATTGTCCTTTGCTCTAGGCACCAAACAGGTGCTGTGTCAGACTGACTAGCTGTAATTATCTTGTGACCATTGGGAACAATTGTGAGTGGGTACAACATGATTAAAAAACTAAATTAATTTATGTGTTCAGTTTTCTAAAAGCGTATGGTCAGTATCTGAACACGAGTTAAATTAAAACTGTACCAAAATTGAGAGAAGGGATCAAAATTAAGTTGAAAAATTGTGCCCTCTTGAAGGGCTTTTGTGGTATTAAGCAATAGAGACAATAAAATTTTTATAGTAAATATCTTAAATTACGATGTATCTTGTGGTATAATACTACTCCGTGACTAACACACACACAAGTGTAACAGATGTTAATAATAAACAGCGCCATCTTTGACCATTTTCAATTAATTTCGCCCACATTAATGACTGACAGTTGCAGCAGCCAATAGGAGTGTTTTACCTTGAATTTAAAAATTAGGAGAACCACTCACACTGATGGCCAGACGTAAGATATCGTGCAAACATAAAGGAACACACGTCTAAATTGAAAATTTTATATTGCTATATTTGAAAAACAAAGAAAAAGTGTTTTTTTTTCATGCAAATTTACGAATAACAAACTTTGAAGTAGCACAGTTTGTCCACCCAATTTAACTTCCGGCCACCATCCAATATTTCTTACGTAGTTCAAAGGTTGTTCTAACCGAACCTATAATAAAACAATTTCTACAATTGACCAATTTCGAATTTGTCTGATTCGCAAGGGCCTTTATTATAAGTAATCTGCCACGCCTTTTCCGTCATTTAACAAAAACAGACTGGGGTGGCTGGGCGGAGAGTTAAAAGGATAGACATGCATCTAAATTTGCCTGTTGGATTCGCTTTTCATCCGTGGTGATTGCGTACTGCATAATTAAGCCTATTGTAAGGTGCGGCGGGACGGTAATAATGTCAAATAAGGAGCGAATTGTTAAACCTGTGACACATTGCCCCCCCCCCCCCCCCCCCCCCCCCACACTGCCAAGTATGCAAAAACAAAATACTGGAACATCAGTATATATAATTGGCATTTTGATAACTTTTTGACAGATTTTTAGAATTCTCTCGTCAAGGCAGATTTCTTCTTGCCATAGCAAATGAATGGCTTTTCTTGGTGGTTACCTGAAATTGGTTTTGCAGCAAATGTGAAATTGTGTGCAAAGACTTCAAATAAATTCAACGGGTGTCTACTTAAAACCATTTCTTTACAGTAGAAATAAAAGAGTATTTTATAACAGATTGTTCTGCTGCCTCACCACATGGACTGTATTAAGACAGTCCAGGTAACCAATCATTTGCCGTAAACCTATACCTATTGTATCATAGTGATAACCAAATGTATGTTGCAGAGACTGATGCAGTGGACAGTTAAGACCATTGCGGAGGTACAAACAAAGCAGAGAGCGATTTGATTTGCGAATATTAAGTTACATCTGCAGGTTAAATACAAAACAAACCCAAAGCTGTAGGAAAATAACACACAGTGTTTACTAATGTGCATGGCAGCCTTGAAAAACCTTTTGTTGTTGTTGTTTTTGCTGCCTTACTGGTTCCATCATATACAAACAAGATTTGTTGTTATGCTTGCAAAATAAACAAAAAAAATTTTAAAATATTATTTTAAAATATTATCGTATTTTATCGTACAGTTTTAATATGAATTTTTAAACAGAATTTCAAGTGGCTTTTATTTTTATTTTTTGCAGCAAAATAGGCATTAATGTGAAAAGGTTTTTACTTTTAATATTTTAATTAAATAACGTACGATACTTATTTTAATTTAATAACATACAATACTTTCAAATAACATTGATTGAAAAAATCTTGGCAATCCCCTTAAGCCCCCGTTAAAAAAAAGTAATTTTTTAAACCTCATACATGTTCAATATGAATTTTTAAACAGAATTCAAGTGTGTTTTTTTGTAGCAAAATAGCCATTAATGTGAAAAGGTTTTTACATTTAATATTTTAAAATGTGTAAAACCCCCCCGTCCTGCTCTTCATATTTTTGAACTGATGGTTAAAAATTTTGGGTGTGTATTATTAGAAATTGTGTTGGTAAAAAAAGACCCTCAACAGTGCTTGTTTTCCAAAGCAAAACACGTCGCATCTGGTAATAAAGTCAGGCTGTAGAATTTTGAAGCTGCATAATAAAAAGCTGGTTATCAGACGTAGTCTGTATATTGGAATTGGCCTATAGTTTTGAAAAATCCAAAATGTGACGACCAGAAGACAGTACGTGTGCACGTATTGGGGATAGGTACTGCCTTTTGCATTGTGAGAAAAATTTGAACTTCTGTCAACCGTTTTGGATAGAGGGAGTGATGTTTAGAGCTATAAGTTGGATATGTTATGTGTTGAAGTCTTCTCCAGGGCCGAAAGGCTTGTTTTTTTTTTTTTTTTTTTTTTTTTTTTTTTTTTTTTTTTTTTTTTTTTTTTTTTTTTTTTTTTTTTTTTTTTTTTTTTTTTTTTTTTTTTTTTTTTTTTTTTTTTTTTTTTTTTTTGGGGTATCATATTGAGGAAACATAATGAGTTTGCTTGGAGAGAGAGAGGGGTGAATAAAATCTAAACTATTGGGAATCTGAAGGCATTTGGGGATGATTTATAACAGAGAACATTTTGAGATGTATAACTGAAGAAGAATATAAGTTGTTGTTTTTTTTAATTGGAACCGAATGTTACCCCTTTTTTGGCGAGGGTAGCCTACGGGCTACCCGCTCGATCGCGTGGTTTTGACATAGGCTTTTCAAATAGCAGTGTTGCAGAAAATATTCGTGTTGTTTATAATCCTCGAAAATCTACATTGCATGAGTAGTTATATGAAATGTTGTGCAATTTACGTCATATGGATTATACTCAATAAGATAGGCCCAGCGAAAAAATGAACGACATTTACAAAAAGATATTAATGTTCAAAAGAGTAAAACAAAGCAGATACACTCCACCACATGATACGGTCGTGAGCGGTGTGAGAATAACAAACAAGGACGTACGGGTAACACTAAAATAACAAACATGAATATAGACGGCGTAACAGGCAACAGGGGAGTGCGGCAAAGAATCCCAACTTAGACATCGCCATTGGCAACATGTAAAAACGAAATATTGACGAAAAAAATATGAAATTAGTCTAGTTTTAAGGAATATTTTTTTTTGAAATGTTACAGTGACTTGCTGGTTAACATCGTCTTTTAAATCGTGTGAGTGCGATGAATTAACGGATGCTTAAAGGGGGATGGCCCGATATAAGGATATAAAGTTTCATCTTGATAGATCGGCCTTATCCAAAAACTCCCATCTGTAAAGTTTCGCACCCAATATTTCATTCCATTTGGCTGTGAGAGCTAAAAACGTGATTTTGTAAGTGACCTTTACCTAGATGCGTATGACCTTTGATCTAATTTTTTTAGTAGTATAGATAGATTGCAATTGCACACTTCTTATAAAATGGGATATTTACGATTCAATTACGGTGGAATGACAGGTAAGATGTCATGAAGTAACGAATGTTCTAAGTTTGTATATGAATTGAAAGAGTGCAATGGCGTGGCTGAACTTTACAAACATTTTTTTGAAAAATTAAGTTTGGGTGCAGTAAAGATAAATTTAAGAAATAAACTGAAGTCATTGGGGGACAAATGTTGCTGAACGTGGGAGCTTTACATTTTGGGAAGGGCTTTATAATATAATATTTAAAACAAAATGTTATTGATCACGTTGGTACCTGTGCCGAATCCTGTAAAATACTTTACGTCCGTCGGCTAAAAAATATCTGGAATTGTTTCTTCCAGTTCTGCTGTGAGTCTGCAGTGGTCAATCTTGTGGTGGGTAAGTATAGCGTTGATTGTGTTCCCGAATAAGGTGTATTATGTTCTATAGTATGTGATTGGTCATTTGTTCACTTAAAAAATGTAAATGTAAGAGGGATATGAAGCCCCTATTAACTCTGTGTTAAATATTTACGTTCATGTATGCCTCGGCTAAGTATGTGCCAAAAAAGTCACATAAGTCAAACACTCCCTTCCCATACCTTTACATGGATATTTCCCCTTGACTCGCCCTTTCCTTTTTAAAGGAATTTTTATTGCAAGATGGTTTCAACTTGCATTGTGGACTACAGAATGTGAAAGAATCAGCGAAACAAATCCAATACCCCATATACATTGTGTCAAATTATTCCAAACTAAGGCCTGTAAAATAGTATAACATCACAATTTGTACATGCAGTCTGAGGTCTCCTCTATTGTGTATGGGATTATGGTGAAATTGATTAAATGTTCTAATCTCATAAAGCTTATCACCCTAATTTGTGGGGTCTTATGCTTTGCAGAACAATCAAGTCATGAATCCAATATCCCATATACATCGTGTCAAATTATCCTGTATGTCAAAGGCATATAGCAGAATAACACATGTGATCATCAAGGTCCCATATTGTTTTATGGGATTGGTGATTACTAACATTATAATCAGTTTTTGTCCTTGGCCACTTAAGTGCTCCGCTCCATGGGGCCTTCCCTGCTATGAATGGGCCTATACTATATTGTAAATTGACATGTTTATTTCTTGCTAACTAATATAGAAAAATTTAACTAATTTTGCTTATGCTGTGGATAAATTAGTAAGTTAGTAAATGTTGTAAATGAGAAAAAATCAGTCAAATTTGGATCTAAAACATGACCTGTTGTCAATATAGTTTTTAGGTCTTTGGAAGACGAGGTACAGTAAGTGGAAATGGGGCTGTAAAGAATCAAAGAGAGTGATAGAGGAGATTGAGGGGGTGGGGGTGAAGCAGGCACTCAACTTTTTGGGTACGGATTTGTGGGGCCACTTCCACTAGAGACATGGGAATAGGATTTGTCTTTAATAGAATTAGAAAAACAAATTGGATTGGAAATTTGGAGGCTTTTGAACTAAAATTTGGCTCAAATTCATCTGAAAAAAGGGAGAGGGCGAGAGACCGGGGGAACTCTGGTAGGGGATGGTGTGTTGGCCCGACTTCTTTGTTGGTCACTGGAATGGGAAACTGATTTGTGTCTTGAAATTAGGGCCTATAAATGGAGTTGGCGGAAATATGTAGGCCTTTAGAACTCAAATTCGGCTCAAATTAAGCGTTCTGAGGCAAACCAATTTCCCAAAAGGACCTCAGAACAAATTATGCTTCAACTGGAAGTATTAGTAACTCAGTGCTGGAGTGTTGTAGAGGCATGAAATAGGTTGTTGGAAATGAGAAACCCTGGGGTGGTTTGGAGGAGAAAGAAGAAACATGGGATAGTTGGGGAAAGTGGACCTGGGGTAATGGGAAGGAAATCCGGGTTAGTTCAGAAAAGAGCATGTTGTCTGGAACGGAGACCCATGAGTATTGGGAATTGGACATATGGGGTGAGTTGGGAAGGGCACCTGTGTTAGATTAGGAGAATTGATGAGTTACGTGAGAAGGATGCTCGGTGCAGCTGGGACGGGGCTCTGAGACAGATGAAAAAGGGGATCTGTGTTAGTTGAGAAGGGACATTGTGGCAGGTAGGACCTAGACTCTGAGGAGGTCATAAAGTGGACTTAAGGTGCAAAGGGGCCCTGGGGTATTTAAACAGGGGCCCTAGGTAGGAGACAAAAGTTTACTAACACTACAGGTCACGTCTGATAAGGTTCCGTACGGAACCTAACAAGCCCCGATCACGAATCGCGAAAGCCGAGAACCGCGAAATTCTAGTTTACATTTGCTTTTATGAAGACACTGGAGAGATTTTTCATCCAAACAGACAAATCCACTTTGTAAATCCTTTGAGATGGCCATTGGGGTTTTTAGACAAATCCTGGCCTTGTTGCAGCATCCACTCGTTATCCGGACGTTCCTCGTTGACAGAGAAACATGAATAGGTTTGTTAATGTAGGTATAGGTTGGAAATAACCACGGGGTATTGCAGGCGTGGTCAATGACATTAGTAATTGATTTGGCTTACATAAATAAGGTGTTCTGATTGTTTATGTAGGGTTGTTCAATTAAATCAAATTGATTTATATCAGCAATTTAAATTGCGATTGATTTAAATGATTTTTTTTTTAAATCACTGATTTTACATCAACTTTTAATGTTTTTTTTAATTTTGAGAAATTTATTTTGTATTTTAAAATTCTTTATGCCTTGTTTGTTTTATCTTTAAGTTTTGCACATTTTAAATGCAAATCTGGCATCCAGGGACTTCAACTAATGATACAAGTTTCCAATTATTACTTATCACAAAAAATCACTCATTTGCTAATTAGTATCTAAAATATGGATTTTAACATATTAAGCTACATTGTATTGTAGTATATTCTGAAATCAATTGGAAAGATTTAAAGGAGAGTCTAGATACTATATTGGTATTGACCTCAACATATTTAGAAATTAAAAAATCTATCGAGTTTTTATTTTGTAGGCGATCCAAACGTCAATTTTTTACTTTTCCCATGGACTTCCGTGGGTTGAAAAGTGACAGCATGCCTATTTTATTTTGGCTATAGCTCAAAAACAAGGTTGGTGACCCCACTTTTAATTTCAGATTCTTGATTAGTGTTATAAATACTATATAATTGTGTGAATTCTGGAAAGTTATATTGTGTAGTTCATTAACACATCAAACCCCTCAAGTCTGTCATGAAAAAGATCCACATTTAAAATAGCCAATATACAGGAAAAATGACACTTGTGCTACTGCAAGAAAACATACACACTTAGGGTTATTTTGCTGATATATTTAGGTTAATTTTTCCTATTAGTATCATTGAACCAGTCACAATAACAACTGAATTTGTACCCTAGCGGGACTAGAACTTGATTATTGTGAATTTGATACCCCTATAGCAGTAGTCCCGCATTTGCAGCTAGTCCATCTTTTTTTCGGAACGAGCATGGGTTCCCGACCAAAATCCAAGAACCCCCCGCCCCCGGGCTTGTTGATCGTTTTCCATGTAAGCCATATGTTTGAGCATTTACTTGGCAGCATTCATCACGTGCTGATTCGCTGATTCCCGATGACCCGGAATCTTTACGCAATGAAGAAAAAACCACGAACTACGAATTTTCTCGAGCGATAAAAAACGGATTAGGATTATCCTTGGAAGGGCCACGGGGAGGCATATAGATCGTTCAAAAATCAAGTGGGTTGATGTGCTTCCTTCTTATCTCTTTCTTCCATGCTTTCTCCAAGTCAAAAATATAGGCCCCAAACTATGACCTAAAATATGCAATTGGGACAAAATAAATATGAAATTAGACAATGGATATCCGTTAAGCATGAAGAACAGGTGCAAGTGAAGATTTATTGCTCCAAATGCTGCCTACATGTACTTAGGAAGAATGCGAGGAGGCCCTGTGAGCAGCAATGGGAAATTACAGAGATGGGGAAATGAAACAAGACCATTCAGAAATGCATTGAGATCTTGCGCAGGAATTGGCCTTTTGTTGACCACGGCCAAGCTGTGAAAATATTGAAGAAGAGAAGATAGTCCCATGTGACGGTCCTCTTCCTCTTCCCCCTCCTCCTCATCTTCCTCCTTCACATCTTCCTCATCATCTTCCTCCTACTCAAGCATCATCAAGGTTCTTTTGATCATCTTTAGCACTTTGTGTCTGTTTCATCTATGCATTGAAAAATTAAGCAAGCTGTATGTGACTCTGAATACACAATTTCTTTGAAAACTAAAGTATGTCACTAACACATATTTTCCTAGGTATACCTGCCTGTTTTGAAATAATTCATTTCTCAAAACAGTCCACCTAAAGTATATTTGTTTTCAAATTTCAGTCTGCAGTTTAAATGCGGAGACACGGCACTAGTGTAAATAAAATCAGAGCGTTAGTTTGCCTCCTACAGTCTCGATCTGGAGGTTATTTTGTTGAGTGCATATAAAAACATCAATCAGATTCCAATATAGTTAGGTCAATGCTCTAGTTCCAAGAGGCACTACAAAGTCAGTGGAACCTGTGAGTACTGGACCGTGTTGATGCAGCATGGCGTAACAGTTACCACTATTTCCAATTGGTTCCAATTTTGACTCCAAATTGTGCACTGCTTAAAGGGATACTTTGAGATCTTCAGAGAAGTGCATCTTCAAGTTCTTGAATTAAGAAAATGCCTCTTTTATAAGATCCATGGCCGGATCACTAATAGCCTTGTTCCTAAGACCTCGGATTTTGACCAGAAGTGGGTAGACGTTTCATATAGAAGTCCCATTGATGCAAATGAGGTATTACAATTGATTCCGTCATGCGCTGTATGACGTTGTGCAGTAGTGCTTGACGGAATGAATGGCAATACCTCATTTGCATCAATGGGACTTCTATATGAAACGTCTACCCAAAAGTGGTCCAAATTTTGGGGTCTGAAGAAAGTTATTTTTAATGTTAATAATTTGGCTAAACAAAACACCACTTGACCTCTATGACTAGGTTAAAGGTCACATAGGGTCAATACCATATAAATTGACAGTGTTAGTCAATGATGCATGGGACTAAGTTTGGTCAAAATACATAAAAGCATGTTAGTGCTAGAGTGAAGAAGAATATTGAGTAATTGCTTCGATAACACTCGGTGATTGATTATTAACACTGTAACATGTTAATGCCACTGCTAGTCTGTTAAGAAGACATGAGAACATTACCAGAAAATATGCCCCAAGTTTGGGGGGAACCATTTTTTTTTTTTGCTTATTCAAAGGTGCATTTTGTGATTCCAGCACCTTCTGTTTTATTCATGAGAAAACCTTGAGAAAACCTTTATTCATGAAATTTGAGTTGATCCCGATCTTGCGTTTTTTGTGTTATGAGCAAATACTTGTTTCCCACGGTCCCATAGACCACTGTACTGTAATTTCTGTCCATATACGGACAGAAAATACAAAATTGCAAAATTTTTTACATATGCGACTGAATTTGCATGTAAGATTTGGTACACATGGATTACTGAGGCTAACGGTTTGAATGATATAAAAATCTCAACTTTTTTTAGTTAAGTCGGGACAAGGTTGTGGATCATGAAATGCCCCTTTAAAATGCTTTCCAATGTAGTAAATCACCCTTTAAGTGAATAAGCCAAAAATGCTGTCTTTATGTAATAAAAAGATAATTTAGTAGTCAACAGAAAGTCCAAGCATGATTCGCTATATGGCCAATTAAGATAGTAAGCATGTTCAAAACTAAATTTTTGAGTTCTTTTCTACTTGCCAAATAAATTTCCAAAAACTTTCTCGGTAAGTATTTATCAAGTACAAATTTAGAGAGAGATTTGTACCCTCAGAAAATCTCTGTCCCTTTAAAACATAATTCCATAGAAAAAGAAAAGAGCATGCTAGAGTACCTGTAATAGTGAGGGGATAATACGTGACTTTAAATGTAAACCTCTTAAATTTTGGGGGGCAAACCTGAAATGTCAAATTGATCAAATTACTTAAAATTGGCACAGGATGTAACTATTATTTGCATAACATAAAGCAGTTCAGTTTGATTTATTTTATTGGGCACCTACCAATTGATCACTTTTGCCTTAAAGTGGCTACCATGCTAGCGTGGTACACAAACTCCCACGGGTTGGTAAATGAACGTAGGTGGAACGATTTCAGCTGCACAAGCCTTAATATAAGTACCGTGACTTTAACAGAAATACATAATTTCTCATCTTGTCTCACTTGCATAGAAAGAAAAAATGTAATATTTGAGCTAAGTACCATATTGAATTTCTGATCTTCCAACCATTAGCACAAGAGTAGTGTGTACAAAGAAATGAGGGTGAGTTAACTAACTAAACATTGTACAAGCTGGCCCAGTTGTCACCTTCTTAAGTCTTGACACCTGGGTCTTGTGGTAAATGTGGAAGAGATATTAAGGGGTTTGACGTGGGATCTGTTTACGCACAAGCTGTTTTGAGCTTTGAGCATTCAATTTAGCACTCACTGTCGGTGGCAAAGGAAAGACTTTGCATTTTGAGGTGCGAAAGTTCCACGCGCAGATACCGTGGATCTCTGTGCGTTTTATTTGCGTTTATTCGCACATCCTCTATGCATGCGTTCACTGCTTTGCTGCGTACCGAGTGTGCCGAGAACTTTTCTTGTGGCCCAACGAGGTGCCCAAATTGTTAAAAAAACTAAAATTTGAGTTGTTTTAGGCATTTAATGGAAAAACTAACTCGGTGACCCCTATTTTTTCAAAATTTTGAAGAACGACATCGGGACATCAACATATTTAGAAATTACAAAATTTTATTGAGAATTTGTTATTTTGTAGGCGATCCAAACATCAAATTTTAACTTTTCCCATAGACTGGGGTGGTTTAAAAAGTGACAACGTAGCTTTTTTGTTTTGGCTATAGCTCAAAAACAAAGTAGATTCTTAGTCAGCACCGTTGTAAATACCATATATGTGAATTCTGGGAAATTTTATCGAGTAGTTCACTAACACGTCATACCCCTTAAGAGTGTCTTCGTACACTTGGTGAGACATGGGAGGCTGTTAGAAGTGATGATGTAAATCTGAAGAAAAATATGTGGGAGTCTGTACTAGAATGCGTATATTGAATCAGTCAAGTGCTCAATGCTTGAAATGACTGCATATTTCATGAGGAATAACTATAAATATGATACATAACCAGGCAAAAGTCATGTATATGAAGTAATGTAAGAAATATCTAATATGAACCAAGGAATCAAAGATTACAAACCCATCAGCACTTTTAAAAAAATATTAAAAAAAACAGCTACCTGAATATCCCTTGGGCTACATATCACAGAAAACATAGATGACTTGAAACATCTTCATTGCCTACCTCTTAAATTAACAGTTTTAATTAAAATCAAAGTTCAGCAAATTGTGAAATCAAGTAAAACCAAAGATAGGTCTTCCTATGGAGCAACTAGCGCGCAAAGAACCCATATTCAAATTCAGTCGTACTTTTCAATGTGTACACTTCTGTATTTTATTAGTATAACTTAACAACAGTTTGTCCCATTGTAAGTCAGCATAATTATGTTCTAACCTACTCTGCAGCATGTGCTTTATGCTTTAATTTTGTGTCCAATTGTGTGAAAAAAGATGCAGAACACATGGTTACCAGGTATACTGCCCCCTTAACAGAATAAAGCGCACGTGGTAGTTTTTGACCAACACCCATGCTCCAGGAGCAGGTCTCCCTCACTAACCTCAAAAGGCATCTATTATTTTTTCTTATCTTTTTTTGGACTGAATTTTTCCCTCTAACCTGAAAAAATAATGAAAATTTTATTATATAATTTAAAAGAGGCAGTAGCGAGATTCGGACCCAAGACCACTGTATCATGAGGTCAGCTACCTAACCACAAGACCAGCGAGGACTGGTGTGCCAGTTTTGCAATTCTAATCCTTGGTAACATTTACGGAATAAATCGCTACTGCTATTGGGGTCAGCACTCAATATAATGAATAGCTCCTCTCTGGAACGTTTGCCACAACCTATGCTCCAGGAGCAAGAGTGGTGGTCAAAATCTCACACTTGCAGAATAAAGCACCTGATACAGAATAAGGGTGAAGGGTATAATGTAATTATACCCCCTAAAGCCAATAAAATACTCAAACTAAGGTCTCAAATTTAATCTCACTTAGTTCAAACTATTCCCTAATGTGGCTTCCATAATGGAGGTCACATGCTAATAAGGCTGTTTGGGTCCTGCAGTAAAAGAAACTTAAAAGTAGGTTTTTGTGTCACCCAAATTGGCAAATTTCATGTGGATGCTAATGATGATGCATAAATAGCAAGTGTTATATGTCTGTTACCATGTTCCCCAAGTTATTAATTGAATTGATGAGTAGCATTATTCAATTATGCAATATGTTTGTGTGGGCGGCCAGGCTAGACACCAATTCCCAGGCACCCGATGCATGTGGGGCCTTATTTTCCCTTAGTGTGTCTCTGTGATGATATTTCTGACTTGGATTCAATGACTTGATTTAATGATAGGGATACATTGTTTATTGTTGAACCCAGGTTGATGAATAAGGTATAAATTGACATTTTGTGTAAAAGTTTTAGTTTCGGACAATTTATTTATGGTAGTTTAGATTCTTCACCTTATTTGGCAAATAACTGAATAACATGTAGGAGATACCTCATGAGGTAAATTGACACCATGTCCATTCCCACTCTAATTTCTACTTCATCGGATATCTAGGTTAGGATTTCTGATTTATTTAGGATTAGGGTTGGTTTTGGGTATAGCATTGTTTTAAAAATGTTGACATTTATTTAGTACCTTTCATAATGTATCAAAGTGCTTTTTATTCCACTGCTGCTAGAATACATCAGCTGCCATACAAATGCCTTTTAGGCATACTCTACCTTTTGGGCAGTGCACAATGGTCCTAACAGCTCCCCATTTTTGCATGTGGGTGGAGAGAGGCAAGCACAGTAAAGTTCCTTGCCCAAATGTATAAGACTTTGGCATTCAGCAGGACTCAAACACCTGACCTTAAGAAAATGAGTCTATTGTTGTATCCACTGGACCACACTGTCCTCAGGTGGTGATATTGGTAAAGTAGGAATTAGATGTGGTAGGAGTGGATGAAATGACACAAAATCCTTCATGTACTTGTAGTGTAATTACAGAGTATTTATAAAACCTATGCAAAATCTGTGCTGCCAACTAATTCCAACTGGGAGGGGGGTCCTTCCTCAGACACTCTCTTGCATTGGCACCATGCTGTCTCAGCAGCCTCACTCTGCCCCCCCCCTTCAAAATCAAATATCCTTGCACCACCCTTGAGTGCACAGATTGACCATGCTCTTGTGGGTCTCCTTCATGCAGTGAGGGCATCACTCACAGTATAGTCTGCATCAGTTCACATGCATGCTATTTGGATATGAACAACTCAACCATTAGCCAACACAAACTGTTTTGCTATACTTTACCATTTGTGAGTGTGTGTCTCTAGTTAGACTAGACTCCAGAGACTAGACTCTTTTGGTGGGGGGATCGGGGAAGATTAAAGGCACTCTCAGTGATTTGTTGTTGCTGAAAGTCAAAAAAATAATCAAAAATCAAATCAGATTTTTGCATGTTTGTACCAGTGTAGCTATCCTAACATACCCTGCAAGTTATAAAGCAACCAAATAAAGACAAAATCGGATTACTGTCCGTACGGACACTTTCTACAACACGTCAATGAATGGAGATTCATATTTTTGCATACTGCTGTTTACTTCCATTTTGTCATTTTGCATGTGGAAAAAAATAACTTATGTGAATTCTATAGACTTTTCCTTCACTTTCAGACTACACCTGCAAATTTTGAATATTTTGACTCATTTGGATGGATTACTGATAGTGCCTTTAACAAACAAAAGTTTTATACTTTAAAATATTTCTTTGCTCATCTCAAGATATAGTGTTTTTACTCAGTGAAACATAAAATTCATATATTATCACCTCATGTAAAAGAATTATAATTCACTGCATTCAACATTTGTGAATTACCCTCACCCACCAAATCAAGAGCATTTCTTCCTTGCAAAAATATCTTGTTTCCTGTATTTGAATCACTGTAGTGTGCGGTGTCAGGGAGTGTGTGTGCGCATATGCATTCAATAACAAAATGGACAAGACTGTAAATAAAGGGTTTTATGCATGTTGGTGTTGGTAGCTTTAGTAATATCAAACTGCTGAACAGCTCTTGCATTTTATGTTCCCTATTTTTCAGAGCACAAGTTGTCTATCGCCAGCAGACGTTTCAAAGGACTTGTAATCTTTGTGGGCAGATGATAACTGGGAGCAGTGGATGACTTTGTATCCAAGTAAGTAAGGTTTTTTAAATATATCAAGTTGGGAACAACCAGAGCTTACACTGAATAGAGACGGGCTAGGATCTTGTAAGATATAGTACTGGGTGGAGTAAAAATGCTGAAATCCGGCAGCATGTAAAGACCACATGCATCATTGCCAGTTTTGGGTCTCCTGTTTGAAACATACAAATAGATCTCATACCCATAATATTTATCAAGAAATTCACAAAATTGCATTTATATTTATGTCAGGTCATTCTTGATAGAGTTATGTTGCAAATTGCCAATGTTATTTCAGGTATCAGCTTTTTTTCTGAGCACAAAATTGAGGATGCAAAACATAAGGGGAAAAATCAGTTTGTTTCACAAAGTCACTCACAAAAGTATGTGGAGTCAATTTTGCTGCATAACCCTAGACGATGAGCCTAATTTTTTTTAGAACAAAAGTTAGCAAAAATAAATAAAAAGTGTATCAAAAGCCACAAAAAAGTCTTTCTGCATAACTTTGTGATCATTTTCTTTAAAAAACAAAACAGAGATAAAATTACCAGATTTTCATTGCCATTCAATGGACCACAATGAGTTTACAATAAAAGTTATACTCTTTCTGCTCGGAAACTTAAATGTTTTGTTCTTATGGAAATGAAGCAAGCCATCACAAGCTAACAAATAACTGATTAATTCAATATTGTACAAACAGAATTGCAGATGAAAGATGTGGGTGCTAACCTTGTGCTCAAGTTAGAATCAATATTGCAAATGGAAATGTGTCAATAAGGATGCTGTCCTTACTATTTTCAAGTTTAAAGTGAAAACAAACTGCAAACCACAATTCTTTACAACAGAAACTTCTTTATGTCTTCAGTCCTTTGCTGACAATTGTAAATGAAATTTAATATGACAGATATTGTTATTATTAAGCTGTTTCATCTGTCAGAACATAGTTAAAATAAATAACAATAAATGAGTGCAGTATTTTTGGTGGAAGCAGCCACATTGGGCCTTAGTGATTACGTGCCTATGGTCAGCAATGCAACTTACTGTATTGTTCCTAATAAATGCCTTCCATATTTTCACCCATAAGCACAGTTTCACAAGAAACTCACCATTTTAATAACCCTAAAACACTCCCATTTTTACAAAAATATGCAGTTTCTTCAAATCTTATTATTTTTCACACAAAAGACAATTTTAACAAGAAACTCTGTTTTATCATAAAACACTCCTAATTTTAAAAAAAATGTAGTTTCTCCAAAGAATTATTAGAAAGACTTCCATATGTACCCCCCTCGTATATATTTACATGATACAACTTTATTTTAATTTTGGCCTTGTTAATCAAAAACGGAATAAACAGCTAAAATAATTAAATTTTATGTTGCATGTAAATATATGAGAGGGGGGTACATATGGAAGTCTTGCTGAATTATTTTTCAAAAAAAATCCTGTACTTGTGTATCATACCCACCCCCTTGGGAAACATCGACACCTTGGGGACATTTATCAAGAACAATACAGTACTGAATTTTATCTTGCCAATATAAAAACAAAAAATCAGGACCTAGACAATACAGACCTTCTACTTCATATCTGCCATTAACTAGGGATTACTCATCATGTTAAGGTCTTATGATGGCCCAGAACAATTTTCAATAAATCAATGCAAAAACACCTTATTTTGGACAAAAATTGAAGGGTGTTATTTGTTTGCATCAGAAAATGACTGATACTGGCTTTAAACAAGAATAACATAATTCAACAAATATTCTTCACATTCTTGTCCTTACACCACTGGCGAGTGCCAAATTGTGTAAAACGTTTTTCTATGGAGTGTGAACTGCGCACTTTGATGAGATTGCGATTTATTCCGTATTGAAATACGTGTTTACACAATTTCGCACTCGAAGACCCTCTTATATGCAAACATGTTCTTCAAGAGTGACCCCTGACATTTTGGGTATTTCTTTTACACCATCAACCCCAAGGCCAAAGTTCTCACCTTAATGTAATAAGCACATAGAGGCTTATTTATAACACAGCCATGGGTAATGAGACTATACCTTAATGTTACACAAAGCAGAAACGTGACTTTCCACTAGCCGAGCGGGATTTAACTCAGTCCTATAAATATACACGGTTTTCTAATGAATTGATTTATTCGTATATTTCTGGCTAGTGATACGTAACAAATTCGCACCATCTCACGTCACTGGTGATTTATATCCCATGATTTATTAATATTAAAAACAACGTTTTGGTCAACATGAGCTATATCTTGAAGGAAAACCATTTCTGTTACTTTTAAATATTAATGTGTTTTTCCTGGCTGTACCAAGGTAAGGTGGTCAATATTAATCATATAGGCGGATGTAATTGCTTTGTTGTTGTCTTAAAAATCTGCTTTCCATTCATTGCTTTATCAACATATTGTGGGTATATTCAAAATAAAACATGTATATTTAGGACTACATTACTACTCCATGTTCCCCTCCTATGACTAATATTTTCTCTTTAGTAATAATTATCTATCAATTCTCATTGAGCAAGCTTGCTTGAGTTTTAATATACAAGCCCCAGAAATAACAGCAGTGTATTGATTTTACAATGTCAACAATAACTGGAAATACTGGAGTTGTAAAATACAAGAATAATAGTGAATTTATAAATATTATATGACAATGAAATTGCGACCCATAAATATTCTGCTTCATTTTTTTGCATTGGATACAGTTTATTTAAGGGATTCATATGTGAATCAGTTTTGTCATCTTCAGTAGACAGCGCAGGGTGGCAAAGCACTTGACATAGATGAAAGTCTTTAATTATGAACAATTTCTTTGATTAGAGAACATTGAATTTGTACAATCAATAGGCCATTCACAATAAAACTCAAGCAAGCTTGTTCAAAGTACTATTTCAAAAGCACCTCCTTCATTCATACCATCTGAAATGGCTTGGTAACAAAATTCTCTAAAATATTGGCAAAAGTAACCTCCACATTTACAGCTTTTAATTGTCAATGAGCTTTACTTTGACCTGTGTCCCTCAGTTTAGCTGTTTTCTGGGTGTGAAGTATGTGTTGGAAATATTGGAGTTGTTTACTATTTCCTACCAAGGGGGAGGAAATTAAATGTTTTTGTTTGAAAAATTGAAATGTTCATGTTACTTCCTTTTCTTTGGAAACTCACTCTTTTTGGGTGTAGCCACTCTTTAAAGGAGAACCTGTACTAAGATTACTTACACAATATACGCTATAAAATAATTATTGAACACATCGAGTGGTTTCATGGAAAAACGGAATTATACTAACCATAAAAATGAATAAAAACATTTTGTCTGGACCATGCGCTATTTTAAATTCGCGCTAGTGTATATGGGATATGTATATTGTGTTATGCGATACGGATGGCACAGTAGCGTCATAAACCTTCACACGTGACGCTTTCATAATGTGTATTTCTTATGGCATGTATGACGCAAACGTGCCGACCGTATTGCATAACATGTTATACAATAGCGCGAATTATAAATAGCGCATGGTCAGACTAATGGTTTTAATTCATCGTTATGGTTGATATAATTCCGTTTTGTCGACGAAACCACGCGATATGTGGTCAATAATTATTTTATAGAGTGTCTTGTATAATATTATTTGTTGTACGGGTTCTCCTTTAAGAGTGAAGTTCACTTTTTTCTATTTAGAGAGTACTTCCTTTCTCTTCCTCACTTTGGGAGCTCAATTGGGCAAAAAAAGTTTGTTTACTGTAACCCGTCCGACCCTAGAAAAACCCGCTAACTCAAATATTTTATGTAAAATTTAACAAAATTGACCGACCCATGATTTTCATTTACAATTGATCCCCCTCCCCCAAAAAAAACAAAATCAACTATAACAAGTAAAATGAGGTGTTTGCTATGTATTCATTTTAGAGTAAAACATTGTGAAGTGAAGTTCATCTTTAAAAAAAATCTGACCGACCAACTCTAATATTTTCCCTCGTTACGGCAAACAAATATTTTTTTAGGCCTTGGCAAGAGATGCACAATCAGCCTATTTTGAACATAAGGCCACTTAGCTTCCCAGATTTGAAGGTTTCTAAGGCATGCTCTTGTCACCAACCTACCTCCTATCCCACCTTTCTCCACACTGTATTGTAAGGCACATGTAATATACTTACACAAGTTTGCATCAATTTGCCACAACATGTGTTCAACCTCTCTGATGCCAATCAAACTTAAAAACAACACGGTAATGTTATTTGTTATTATGTGTATGCAGCCATTTTTGTGTTTAACTGCTGGTCAGTGCCGTCACATGTGACTTGTTTTGATTCTGTCACAATATCTTTAGCAAACTGTAATCAAAATGCACAAGCTAAATAGCTCCAACCACATGTTTATTTATAGCAATGCAAGGTAAATATTGGAGAAGGCTGTGTCACTCAAGTTTCTATTCTCCTCTTAAGGAGATGTTGTCAAACTATCTATATACGGTGGTATTACGTAGCATCAAATATGGATACTTTATTCGTTAATGTCATTTGCTCAATGTCTTCTAAGTAGGTGTTATGATCTTCCATGCTCCGAGGCAAAGCACAAGTTGTATAATGCATGAGCAACGGTGGCGTATCGTTCTTTACATCGTGCTATTCCAATGGGTATTTTGAGATCATTGCTTGGCAAAACACACGGGGCTGAATTTTTTAACGTCAAATGTCATTAAAAAAACATGTCTGAAGTCTGTTGGGAATGAAGCCCTCCCTTTATGTTTTGGATTTTCAATTTTCAGAGAAGCGATGTATGATTCACCAAAACATGCATTGAAAATTATGCCAGCAAGTAAATTGGGTAGCATTTATTAAACGTTAATTTATTTCAATGATTAAGTTAGCTGATATTTTGTATTTAAATAGGGTTTTCAATTCCCGGTTATTTTGGAAATCACCATATATGGAATTTGTCATCGCTGAAATGGCCGACTTACAAATATTGATTGAAATTTTTAATTTTTGCTTCTCGGTTTATGCGGCAGATACGCTAGAGAGGTAAAGGCATTGATAATTGAAGCTGGTAAGGAGGGGGAAAACTTGGAAATGGGGAAAAAAAAAAAGTAAAACAAAAATTGTGCAATGGAGAGAGTTAACCCCTTCAACTTGATAAATCCTGTGTAGCTTATAAAACACAAGCCAGGACCTTTGGAGATGACCTCCTAAACGACCACAAGTCATCTTAAAATGTATGAATGTTCACATTCCTAGGAGTGGGAACATTGCTTCTAGGAAATGACTACCAGAATCAAGGAAATAATACCATCTGTGATGAGTTATGCCAGTGCTTACTAAGAGATTATTCCAAAACCTTGCTCCTTGGGAAAAAATTACTCCTTAAATTCGTGGTATGGCCGAATGGCATAACATGCCACATGTCTAAGAGGTCAAAATTCCACGTAAAGCCCCAAGACAAAAGAAAAATAACAGATTCCACAACCAGAGAAAATCCCCTAAGTAATATATTTGTGTGAAAAATGTATGCATAGTGTGAAACATTGGAAATTTTAGACCTCCCCCCAAAAAAGAAAGACCGTATAATCAAAATTACATTAAGAGCTGATTGGTTTCAACCCACTCTTTTGATCCCAGAGTAAATTTGTTTCCCCCTCTCCAGTCATTACACAACTGCATGAAATCCTAACTCAGTGGAATAAGGTATTAAAAAGCCCTGTGAATTATGGCCACCTAATTACCTGCCAGCATGTTTGCTTACAACTGTAGTATATAGGATGATGTTGCACAACCGTGTAACCTCCACCATCATTTTATTTCCACATTTTAATACCATAATTCAGAAATGATGAGAAGATGACTAATAAAGCCCATGCAATTGAGAGCTAATATTGTAATTAATAACTCGTGAAATATCAGAAACAGAGGATGACCTTGATTATTCAAAGAAAAAATGCTCATGTATGAAGTTTCTATTTATAATAAGTTTAGGTATCAAAATATAAAGTGAATAAGGACAATGAAATCAAAATAGTATTCTTTTAATTCAATTCAAAGAAGCAAACTGATATTACATTGGATGGAAAATTACCATTTTAAATGGAAATTGAGAGGATATAACCTTTGCCTGTACACCTTTGATATTGCTTCATAGTAAGTCAAAATAAGTTACATATTATTATCCAACTTTGAATTGGAGTTCTCTATTGAAATATAATATTTCAATATCTACACTGTTAGGAATCTTTGTAAATAACAGTTACTCTTAGTAATTGTGTGTAATTTTACAGAATTGTTGCATTTTCTTTGCAGTCAAATGACAATTTTGTGTCAACTTTTCAAACCTGAAAGTACACTGGAAAAAAATATACAAATACTCCCTTCACTTCAAAATGTTTTAATAACATGAAAACATATGAGGAAATATGATGTTAGACTATGTTTAAAAATCCATAAAATGACGGATTAAGGGATGCAGCCAGGACTGCCAGTAAATTTTTTCTACCAAAAAATTTATAAAACAGTGTAAAGTTCATGTTTAATAATATTTTTGTTCATATTAGGACAATCATTTACTCAAAGTATTATTGTGGCCTTGTTCAGTTTATTTATAGTTAAAGCTAGAATATTCTGTAATAAGGTACTTTCACATTCAAAATAAAGAAAAAGTGTTTTATTTTTTTTATTTTTTTTATTTTTTTTATTTTTTTTATAATGCAGTTATATGTATGTTCAAACTTCATAATTTCAATTTACATTTCACATGGCATTTTACAATTGCATTTCTAATGGACTTGTTACTTACTAAAGATAAGGAATGTGGCGTATAGTGAGAGAAGGTTAGAGAAATTAGCACAAGGGCTTAAAACACAATCGTATGAAGCAATAAGAAACAAGCTGTGCCTTTTCTTTTCCTGCCCACATTCGTGAATCAGAAAAAAAAGTATTATGTGTCAGATTCTGTAGCGTTATTTGATTCTGTAACATGAATCCTGGCTGTTGAACAGCCTTGCAGGTTTAATTAAAAACTACCAAGATAATCGACTTCCCTTGGCCGAGATTGCATTGTCCGACAACCCTGATACATGTATAGAAGAAATTGCAAATGGTAAAATCTATGCACACAAAGAAAAATGTGGATTGGCCTCCATTGAAACTCCAATGTGTGGTTCGTAATTATGGTTGATTTCCCAATCTTTCCATGCATGTTTAACCAAAAGGACACTGAATTGTACAATTTGTGCTAATTTTTGCCAATATTCTTACAAATCTAATTTTAAGTCATATGAGACGTGGGGTGACAGATTCATATGCTCATAAACTTATTTCAAATTACTACACAGCTATGAAAACAAAACAGTGATATAGAGGAGCGAGGAAAAAGGTCTATAGGGCCCAAACACGCACCCCCCCTTGGAATACATTAACACGCATGAAGGAACAGGCATAACTTTCAAGAAACGCACAGAAAGGTTCACTTGTAACACATTCTTGTAAGACTAAAATTCATTATAAGGTTCCATACTCTTGGTGCACTGTAGTTGTCTGGAGACTCTTGCTGGATTGGTAGTAGGGTCTCTACAAGTAACAGGGAACCATTTTTTGGGACCTCAAGGTCAGTAACTGTCAAGTGTAAGTGATATACACCACATGTGTTATGGGTTGGATGGATGTTGTTTTGCATAGTGGCCTTATATTTTTGTCTAACATGGAGTATGTTACCTCGTAAATTAGAATAGTTTTCTTTGTATGCAACTAAAAAATGATTCTTTTTCCTTTGAAATGCCACTTCATTCATTTTATGAACTGTTGTGTATGTGTGCATTTGTGTGTGTTTTGCATGTTGCGTGTGTGAATTGGAAATTAAATGTTAATGGTAAAAAATGGTACATAATTAAATGTGTCAAAATGTGGGTATGACATCACACCATTTAAATGTACAGTTGGGAGGGGGGTTCTCCACATTGGAGGAAGTATGTTTTATTGCCGCCTATAAGACCCTCATTTTTAGGCTCGTTTTTATCCCCCTGCTTGAAAAGCAGAGGGGGATTTGCAAGGGGGGGGGGGGTGCGCATGTCTGTATGTGTTATTTATGTTGTATGTGTATATATTGTTGCCAGTTTTGGTTGTTTCGTTTTTTGCGTCTCCTTTGAAAAGTTTAAGTCCCATTTAAACCATTATTATGTTTTCAGAATCTTAAGCTTCCATCCTATACCTTTGTACACACTTATGGTACACTAAAACCATGTACCTGAGTACATGTATTTTTGAGACCATGACATGAGTTTTTAAAAGACCAGGACATTAGTTTTTTCTGGGAGGCTTCTGATTTGCTGAATAGTCTAAGGGATGTTCTTTCTTTGGGGTTGTCTTATTTTTGGGTTTTGCTGTCCTACTGTTTGAAATTTTGTGGGGTGGTTCTTCAGGCGCGGATCCAGGGAGGGGGGCGGAGGGAGCGGGCACCCCCGGTATTTCTGGCAAAATCTCAAAATCAGCCCATTTTGGAGCATTTTGGACAAGTTTCAGGCTTTCATCCCCCCGGTAATTTTGACGTTTTTTCAAATCCTGGATCCGCCACTGGTTCTTTGGTGTCTCTGTCCATTCTTTGGTGGTTCCTTGTGTCGACTGGCTCCATTTCTTGGTTTCCTAGTTGTCAACTGGTTCAATTTTTTGATACTTCCTGGTGTTCACTTTTAAAAATTTGATAGTTCATGTGTTGTTAATACTGTTCACCTATGTTTATAGGATCTAGTTATTCTAACTTGAAGCCGGTTCAAGTCAAGATTCTGAAAACATAATAATGATAATATTTGATGATATTTTATCCCGAAGGACTAAGATTTATCGGATTCTCTCTCTGAGTTTTGAAAATATTGCGCCGTCGCTCCTCGACTCGCACATATTTTCCAAACGCGCTTGACCGTAAATTCTTGTACCTACTCAAAGCATCCCAATATCATATCAACTTGGGGTGAAGGTTCAATAGGAGTTTCCTTCATTGTGGATGATGTCAAAGTATGCCAGGTCAATTCACCTGAGGTCCATATGCCAGTTCCCGTTGGTTAGGTTTTCGTTTTTTGCATCTCCTTCGAAAAGTATAAGTCCGATTTGACCCAGACTTGGGGTGAAGGTGCAATAGGTTACTTCATATGTGGATGCTGTCAAAGGCCATGGACAAGGTCACAGGTCAACTGAGGTCATGTTCTAGTTGGGTGTTTTGTTTTTTGTGGTCAATCTTGAACAGGTGAATTCCGATTTCAACCTAACTTGGGTCGAAGGTGCAATACGGGTCCCTTCCTAGTTGTTGAGGTCAAAGGTCAACATATCAATGTTCAAAGTCCACATATCAAGGTCAAATCATCTGCGGTCTTTTTCCCCTTTGGTTAGCTTTCATTCTTAGAAATTGCTACATTTCTAATAATTAATTCCATGAGAACAATTTATTGAATTTTGAATCCCTCAACTGAGCAGCTGTGGCCAACGAACCACCTTGTGTATACTGCCATCGGTGCCATGGGGATCGCGCAAGTTACTTGCTGTATTTTTAGTGTCCAGTGACCTCCCATTTTAAGACCATTCATTTCCAGAGACCCCTACCTTTTCAATGTCCAAACGACATAGTCCTACCAAATTTTCTTCAAACTCCGTCAAAAAGTAGCTGGAAATGAGGGAGATCGCAGCTTAATTTTCTGAAATTTTTCTGAAATCTAGTTTTCGGCGACCCATTTTGGGCCTGGAATCACCCCTCCTACTTTCGGAGACCCCCATTTTTGGGCCTGGAATCACCCCCCCCCCCCGTACAGGTTTTTTAAGAAGCCAGAAAACCAAAATGATAAAAACCAAAGACCAAAAGTTGCAGGAGTTCCTGTACAAGACAAAATTTTTTAAGTTATTCGAAATGTGCACCGCCGCATGTCCTTTGTTTTTTCTCTTTTACCTTTGGTGGTAGACATTAGATTAATTGAAAATCCTAAATTTTGAGCGTCATAGTCCATTTCGTTTTTCCCACTAGAGCATTGGAAATTAGGGTGGGTCCACCATCAAAGTGCCGCCCGGAATTGTGAACGATTTTGAATGGTCACCGATTAGTAATGGAGCCCTCCAAAACTTTGCAATCACTATCTATGGGTAATATTTGTGTAGAATTCAAATCTGGCTCAGGAAGTTAATAGCTTGTACTTTGGAGAGTAATGAGGCCTAAATATTGCGCCTTGTTCATTTGGGCCAAATCTGGGGTAATAACTCCAAAAGTAAGAACATTTTATTGTCCATCTTTTTGTCAATCAGAGTACATAGTAGAACTTTAAAATCAAATTAACCAATACAATTATGCACCACCATTAGAAAAGTAAATTGAGATACAGCCCCTTGAAAATGGGTCAATTTCTTTTTTTTGACACATTTTGACCCCCCTGAAAAACCAATGTTGACATTCTACAACCACCGCCCTCCTGCTTCAGATATTTGAAGATATATCATTAACACATTTCCCTGGAAAGAACTGCTGTCTTTATTTTTTCACAACCAAATACAACCTCCAAGTTAACCACAACCACACAAACACATGAATACGTGACCCAGAGGTCCCATGGGTACCTGCACAGCGTATATCCACCACTTCTATGGGGATATCAGCAAAAGAATCTTGTGCAGAAAACAATGAGACCATCGAGACAACAAGCTGATTCTTTCAAGAAGAGTTTCTTGATGATGTCATCTTCAACATAGCTGAAGTAGAGGGGTGATGTCATATAACATTTGATTTCAGGGGCCAATACATGTCAAATTGCAAAATTATGATTTTTCATAGGCTGTAACTCACTTATTACTAAACCTAATGTCTTTATTATTGTACTGGTAAAGTCCTGCAGTTGTTGACTCTGGTTAACAAGAAAAAACGGACATTAAATATTGTTACGAGTTTTCTGACCCCCCAACTTGTTCCCACATGAAAGATATTGGCATTTTCGACACCCAAATAACTTTTAAAAGTAAAGGAGCTATCACATTTTTGAATGCATTTGAATTCCGACACCAAAAAAATTCCCCAGATCGTGATTTTTCAGAGTTGGGAAGGTTCCATTACAAGTTTTTTAATGGCCCTCTCAAAATTGTCCCTTTTTTGCAATCACACAAGAGCATGTTTGATGGTGACCCCCCTAATTTCCAATTGGACTAGCGGGAAAACTAAATGGACTATGACACCCAAAATTTCAGGATTTCATTTCTCATCAATATATATCATCACACCAAAGAAAAAAAATCCCTGACATGCTGCGGTGCAAATCTCGAGTGTTGACATGGAAGAGCCCAGTTAAGGGACGTTAGGATATATGGAAATTCTCACTTAGCATGGCCATTTGTGCTGTACTATAAGAGGTGTGTGCTTGTACCTTAAGTGGTTTCCAATCATTGCACAACTCAACACCCCCTCTGGAGTAAGCCACAGCATCCTGGATAATCTCGTGATAAAAAAATAATGGCCTGTGTAGTACTAGTAGTAAAGAGTTAAAACCAAAGTTTTAAATCCCCCCCGGTTTGTCCCCGTGAACGGGGGTGGTTGGTTCGCCTCACACTCGCAGCAAACCGCCCTTACTCCCCTTCTGATTTATTTGAAAAAACTTACTTGCAATATTTTAGTTAAAATTTTATTATTAGTTACAGGCATACAGGTAAAAAGTTAGGCATGATTATAATTTATACCTTTGGCACCTACGCTGATTATGTGCTTTATTCCCCCATTTATATAAAATTAGAGCACATGACTATAGAATCGATTTGAAGGGTATTATTGTAATTTGCCAAAATAATTGTGTTACCGTGATGGATTGATCATCTTTCTAGCTTAAGAAATAGAAAAGTATAAAATGTTCATCAATCTACATAGAAACCTGGTAAATACCTGATGAAGGGGGCCCTCTTTGACAAGAATCTGACCGAGCTAGCTAGCTGTTTCACCAAAATGCTGTTTAACAAGCGCTATAAACTATTTAATGATGTTTTTATTGGTGATTTAATTGATGATATGATGTTACACTCATTCATTAAGAGCAAAATTTGGACAAACCAAGTTTAAATGATTGTAAGGTTATGTTAGGTCTTTGGTTAGAAATTGGTTAAGATTGGGAAGGTGTACAAAACTTAAGGGGTAGTTTAATACTTGCACCAAGGGGTGCATCAGGAAATGGTGCATTTTATATCACAGTTGCTAAAAAACACCGGAGATCAAATTTTCTTGACAATGTGTGAGTTGGGGGTCCCCAAAACAGCTGTATTTCACATTTTGCCTATTTTGATCAAAACTCAAATATGACAGACACCAACAACATTCTTTTGGACTACTTGTAGGTATTTCTTACATACCCCGTATGCAATTTCATGATGAGGATTGCTATGGGCATTGATAAATTGGGCAAAACTAAAGCAGAACACTCAAAATATGTAATCAAAAACCTTGATTTTCCATACTGGAGAGACGCACAGGTGCTGAATTTCGTAGAAAGCGCATGCCCTTGTCTTTACTTCATTTCTGTCCAGTTTTACCTCCTTTGATTCAGCAGTCCCTGGATGTAGTCTACCTTCCCAGGCTATGCTCCAGAGTAACACTGCTGTATGAGGGATCATATTATTCATTTCCATCTGCTACTGAAAAATTAGAACAGTCTAAAAAATAAACAAGACGAATTTTTTTTGGGCATTTTCTATTCTTTTCCTCGGGGTTTGAAGCATTTGAATTTTAGTGGAACTTTTCAGTGTGCATCTTGATTAAGTAAAAAAGGAAAAAAAAATGGTGCATTGTATGAAAGTGTTTTTCCCCTTTTTCAAATTCATTCAAATTTGCTGAGTAGAGCACGTTAGAATAAGACGTTGCCAGGGCAAACTGGCTCACGCTAACTTTGGTATGAGCACTGATCACATGATCGCAACACAAATCCTATGGCAAATCAAAATTCGGAACAGATGCACGAGCCAAGACTTGAACCAGTAACCAATGGAGATACTAGTGCACTTCTCAGTGAATATATTTCTAACTCTCACATGTCTTAAATAAGTATCAGTGTAGCTACTATTTGGAGTTGCTATCGTTTGTGTAAGCAAAGATATGCTTAGCAATTATTTCAAATGGTAGTTAAAAACATAAACTCTGAAATTATTAATTTTTAACAAAAACTATGATTTTGGAATCACTCATTTTTTGTCCAAAAAAACACCAAATATTTAATGTCATCAAATAAAAAAACAAAGTGTGGTTAAAATGTTCCAAAATGAAAGTGTGCATAGCCTACTGGAACCAACATTTGTTCCTTGTTTTGGTTCTAAAAAGATATTTTGAAATCCAATACACAGGTAGGCTATAAATATAATATATAATCATTAAGTGAATAAATACGGAGGCAGGAAAGATGTCATAAATTCACGTTTGGAGCTTAGAGTATCACTTCCTAACTCATGTGAGGCATACCTAAGAGATATATTTAATTTACTCATATTTATAGATTACAAATTTGGCCTCATAAAAAGACTCATTAAATGCGGAAGTGCTCATCTTTGAAAAAAAATATATATGATAGTAGCCATTAAGCGAACATATGAAATTACAAGATGATAAAATGGAGCTAATAGGATTAAACCAGAAGTTAATGGTTCGTAAAATGGCAGATTATACCAGTTAAATATCTACATCACAGTATCAGGTCCTCTCCTCGAGGAATGAAGTGTAATTGAGTTACCACTCATCAGATTCAGTAGGTATATTTGTATATGGAATGATCTGGGGGTGTTTGTTACGGCTGGTGGGTTTTTTTTACCATTTCAGATATGATAATTTGACCTAATGCAATAATTGTAATATATAGGAAGTAGGGCACATTTATTGCCATTCTAGATAGGGATGGGAGATACTGATGCAAGTGCGAGTGCAGGTGTACTGCCAAAAAGGATCCTTGTGTGAGGTTCTTAGGTATCACAATAATACTATTTGAAAGGCAATTTTGGTATGAAATAGTTATAATTTTTCATATTTTCTTTAAATTAATCAGAATCACTTACAAATGTGTTTCTTATGTCTGTAACTCCATTTTAGAGGCAATATTTAAGGGTATCAATTTGCATATTTTCCTCACATTTTACCAAAAATACAACTAAAAATGCCTGCTGGATGTGATTCTTAGCAAAATTGTGACTATTTTGTTCAATACAGTTTTTCAAATCCTGTAAAACCACAAGTCTTGGGATTAGAAACGGATTCTTTTTCTGAAAGGAAAAATGCTAGCACGGTGCTTAACCAACTTGAGCTATCAAGACGGGGTGGTATAGAGGAGCGATAGATATCATCTATAGTGTTAGGTTCGAAAGGTGTCCATCGCTTTCCTAATGGATAGCATCAGAACGGTTTATTTACGTATATGATTTCTGATTTGTTTTGAAATTTAACTACTTATTCTCAGGTAGACAAGGAGGGCATATTTTTATTAATTCTTGTTGAAACCATTTCCAAATATTATTTTCATGAGCATATTTAGAATCAGCATGAAAAATGCATTTAAACGAGTCCAAAAAGCCCTCGCCTGTGTCGTTCATGTTTTAATATGCATCCAATTCCTACACATGTTGGAAGCCATCTCAAATGCACCTACTGACTTTATGGTGTTATACTTATACAGAATTGCCCAGCTTGCAAAGAGTTAAAGCTCACATGCAAGCCAATGTACTATATGAATTTTTATATTTATTTCATTTCTTCATGACCATATAACTCTATTAAAGTTAAAAAATCGCAGCAAATTAATCCTCAACACTTACTTTTTATAAGTAAACTTGGTAATTTGGCCCTATCTATTCACGAATTACGACGATAAGAAATTGGGCGCATTGATAATGAAGTCATAGAGGTACACTCGAACAAAAAGACCCGATGTGTACGTAAACAATGCATTGGCCACCGGGCAACTGGCACATGCATGCAAACCCTGCCAAGTTTCCTTCTCACTTTACAACATATTATGATTTAAATTACCAATTTTTTCCACCACTAATGGAAGAATGTACGCACCAAATAAACTATTACACAAGCCACAAGGAAGTAAGAAATCGTCTTCGGTCGTGAGTTCTTTGAGAATTTGACAGCGATAAGACACGAAAGGTGCAACGAACTTCATGCA
Source organism: Ophioderma brevispina (assembly GCA_023653785.1). NCBI lineage: Eukaryota > Metazoa > Echinodermata > Ophiuroidea > Amphilepidida > Ophiodermatidae > Ophioderma > Ophioderma brevispina. The sequence goes on along the minus strand of JAMKCH010003322.1, from coordinate 69,729 downwards.
TCTCTCTCCCCAAACTCTTCGAGCTTTTGCCTAAATCAACTAATATATGTACAACGGACGCAAAATGAATCAGGTATTAGTACATTTGGCAATTATTGGCTGATAAATTATGTGATCTCATTATAAAAGCCTTCTACAACACTTGATAATTTGGATCTTGGCCTACCACTTTTCTGCCTACGTATAACAGTGAAGTACAGTGCAAAGCTTGAACATCTAACGTTATCCCGGGGCTGGGCCGGTCGATCGCTGGGCGTTGTATACATAATACAGCGTGCTATCTATCACGCGTGCTATACAACTGTCTACCACAGCTTTCGAAAGACTGGGAGCTACGTCATATATCTGCACCGCAAGCGCGGACCGCAAGTATATACTTTTACAATAATATTTAAACTTGAAAACAAGTTATATACTCTAACCGGTTTAAAGCTTGTAATAACGGGAACGTGACCATTATCATGATTATATCAGGGCCCCGGCTCAGGGCCAGTTCCTCCTTTTTTGCTCACATCGCGATCGGGACATCTCATTGGTTTGTGACTTGTCACGCACAAATATCGTCTCAAAGTTCTGATACACAACGACCATAAAATCACCTCTATCTCTCGATTGATTTCACCAGCAAACGCTCTTAATTATGTACACTTTCATTGTTTTCTGTTGTTTCTGACAGCTATATTACTGTAGTTTTAGTACCAGTGCGGCGTCGGCGTTGTGACATTCATGTATCCCTCAAATCTCGGCCACAAGTTCCATCTCTCCCGGCATCTCTCGCGGTCCTATTCCTCTAAGAAACCATACACACTAGCGATGTTTTGGCACTAAATCATATTGACCCCGTTTAATATTGCAAGTATACATGCTTATGCATTGTAATCACTCTTTTTAATTATAATTAGGGTCTATAATGATTTAATAGATAAACTTTTTTACTGTACTTCAAATGCTTCGTACCCAGTTTCATGACAGTGGAAGTCAGAAATTAGCAACACCACGTGGTACATTTTCCTACAGTTAGCATGCAATTATATTAATAGGATTCGCGCGGCCATTCGCTTTTCGTTGTGACTTTATTTTTACTGCATTTAACCACTCAAAACTCAACATCAAAAATACGCACTTAAATTTGTAACAAAAAATGCATTGTTTAGAAAATATAATTAAATGATGCCCAGACTGTACAATTCTATTAGGCGGCAACACTACATAAAATGGGTGATACTCCACACGCGTCAAGTCCGAGTTGCCAGCGTTTTGATTTTTCAAACTTGTTCTTTTTGGGTGCTTTTTGTGTGATGTGTTTATCGCCTGAAACTTCTTATGAATAGTGAAAAACTATAATCAACTTGCATTATCTGTTCCTTATATTTTTAGCTTTAATTAACATAAAACATGTGGGGGCTTTGCATGTGACCTCTTTAACACATTTGGGTTACCCTTTGAGTAGGCATAGGCTTAGTTTTAGGGAGGGCGAGAGTTGGTGTAGCGGTCGAGTCGCTCACCTTTCACCAATGTAGCCCGGGTTCGATTCCCGGTCGAACCAAAGTTGTACAGGAATTGGTGGCCAACAATAATCGTCCTCGCAGGTGTCTTCAAGATCTTCGGTTTCCTCCTGCATCTAAACGTACTTTTCCCATAACTTTTCGCCATTGTTCTGGAGGCCGTCCCTTGAATTTAATGCATATAGAAAATATTATAAAAAAAAACAAATTGGTCTGCCTGGCCAAATGCCGAATGTTATAAAAATAACTCTTCAATAGGGTTAGCTAAAATATAGTTTCTCTGAAAGCTTTTGTGAGGTTGGACAATTTAGGTCATTGTTGAAAAACTATCCAGTAGAGAAAAAATGTATATTGAACAAAGTTGTCAGAATGATCATGAGCATATTGGGTTATATGGGTGGTTTTGAGTGAGGTAAATGAAAAAAAACGTTAGAGTCATTTGACGTGATTATATATACATAAAGCTTGAAATGGACGCTTCTGTTGCGAGTGAATGGGGATTTCAATCTTAACACAAACTTAACTATCAAGAGAACATTTTAAGTCTTTAAAGGACCACTGCGACACATTTAAAAATAGTATGCCCTCTAGATTTTCAAAATGATAATTGCCTGGTTGTAAAGCTTATATATACATTAGCCCGCACCTGAAATTATTAAGCCAAATTAGCACACACTTATGGGTAAACAGAATGATTTATAATTAATGACTCCAGCAAAATTGATTTAGCAGACGCGGAGGAGGAGGAGGAAAAGGATTTAACACAAGGAAAACCAACACTGGGTTGTTGATTCTATTGTTAGGACGTCTCGTAGACGTCTAAGGTCAGAAATACCTTCAAACACAAATAAATGAGCCTTGATGCACAAATGATCTAAATCTTATATAATAAACAGTTTATGGTCTTTACTGATTTGGTTCAAGATTTGGTATGTCCAAAACAAAATCACATATAATTACACAATTTAAGATTATTATACTTTAAAGAGTTCTAGTATCCTATGTGAAGCGTTGCAGTTAACGATGATATGTCCTCACAGACGAAGAATCCAAAATGCCAGTATGCAAAGTTCACATTAATTTAACTCTTCAGGTAGTATATCCATGGGAATCTTCTCAATCCTTGAAGATAACTTTTGTCCAGCAGTTCAAGACGACAATGTAAATTAAGTCCCTCGACGAAAGTAATCCCACAGTATATCAGCCCAAGTTAATCACCACGATTTATATCTGTCCACAATTGGAATCCTATTTGATTCCCAGCACTTTCACGGCTCAAAGACGGCAGTTAGAATAGAGTAGAATAATACAGCACTCTGCCTCACATGGAATTGACATATAATAAATCTGGCACTGTGTGGGAAGCATGAATCTACCATTATTATAGATAAAATTAGCTATAACCATACTGTATAGATGATTGCAACTGTGCCGGCGAGACTTAGATCAAATCTCAACATATATATGCTTCAACAAAGATCCAGTCTCAAATAGACATTACAACAGCATCATGCATAAAACATACCGGGAATCCTGCAACATTTCCATATATAACTCTGTGGGGGATTTCCCTGATCTTACAATGTTTGATCTGAATAAAATAAACAAGTTTCTAAGGTTAGCATCCTTGGGGAATTACCAACTTCCCCTATTGTGCAATTAAAACAGGTTGCACTTAGCAAAACAACTTGGGAATCCCCGTTTCTCTCTTTTATAGTAAACAAAGGACTTTTACCGTGAGAATCTTTCCAAATAACTTGAGAAAATAATATTTTTAAGAGTTTAATCAGAAAAATGGAGGCTATATAACACTATGAATGCATGTTGGTCTGTGACCTTTGTAGTTTTAATATCAATGAGCTAAGTAGTCTATGATATCATGTTAGTAGCCACAATTTGTGATTAAAGTTATGGCAATCTAAAGAAGACTTTAAATTACCTGGATGTCTTTAGCCTCTTTCAAATTTAATGTCCGTAGCTGTTTTGGGGTAGTTATTTAGGTGTAAACTATATCTGTATTTCATTCCAAGGGCCTAGACTATCATTTGCGAGATTTCTGGAAATGGTCCAATGCCACTTTTAAGAAGACAATTGCTTTCGTAGAATCATAGTTCTTGTGGAATTATTCCATCAGAGTATAATTGTGTAACGTGGGTGTACAAGTGATATTCAAGACACACAATCGCAAAGAAAAGGGGGAGAAGACCAAAAAGACCACACATGTCCAATCGAATGATGATGATAACTGCACTTAGTAATAATGGGGTTAATGTGCATAGCATGGGGGTAGGGGGTAGGAGTAGGCGAGATTGACACACGAGGTTGGTATCGTAATGCAGGGCCACATTGTCACCTGACCCTCGTCATAACAATCACAGTAATGCTGTGACAACTTCATTAGGTGCTCACATTTCAGGCCTCTTATAAGGCAACACACAGGTTATGAAGGTACAGGAATTGGTTTCAGTGTCAAAAGGCTTGGCATATATTAGTAAAAAGTAGGGTACTTTGTTTTGCCTTGGTATTTGTTGACATTCTTCAGTTTGACTCTTATTTGGAAAAAAAACAAAGGAAAAAGGAAGTAAAGTAAGTGTTCAGTAATAAAGGATGCTCATTTGTGCCAAATTACATGTAATTAATGTTGCAACTTAGTTATTGGAAGAACCTTTAGTGCTGCAGTTAGGCCTTGAATAGAAATACTTGATAAATGGCACCTGTGAAGGTATCCATCAATGGGATTGGCAGGAGGTGGTAGTTTGGAATTGTTTGGGTACGGCCCCTAAATTGATCAGATATTACAGGTGCAGAAAGAAAATCTGCAGGCGGACAATGCTGACATTCCAATAGCAAACCTTGCTGGGGACACTGGATCCTCAGGTAGGCATGCAAGGTGTGCTGTGGAATGTCGGCATTAGCCTACCCAACTTAAATTTTGGAATTATACATATGCAGAAGAAAGAAAAATTCAGAAAGCCGACAATGCCGACATTCCACAGCACACCTGCACCTGACAATTGGGGCTTGTCAACTATGGAGGCTCTTGGGAATGTGGTTTATCAATTATTTAACTTAGCTGATCATTTCATCCCCTAATTAGACCTTGGGCTCCCCCTTTTTAGTATCTCAGTTGCCATCCTACATGATTATATCATGCTTGAGAAAAACCAATCAAATTAGACCTTGTAATGTATGCAGCTTTAAAAATTTCTTCTGTATCTCTGATTGGTTATACCAGAGATGAGATGAGGAGAAAGAAGGAGATGGCCGATTTGCAAAATTTTTTTCCGATTACCATGGATTACTTTCATTCATCAGCTCATTGTTAGGAGATTTCAAGGGCCACTCGATTTGGACCTTTAAAAGTAGAGTATGTGTTCAACCGCCTTCAAGCTTGGCCGTTCGAAGTTCACAACAGGAAGGAATTGACACACACTCCCACTAAAATAGCTTATAAATTCCAGCTAAACGATCTCTGCTGGCAAAGAACTCCGCAGTGTGTTGAATGATTGTGATGTATTTTAAGCGTTGGCGAAAATAATTGAGGGGAAATCAGTGACTTTTTAACGAAAGGAAACAGCAAAATAGACCCTTGTTCGGTTCGGATAAAAGATGGTATTGACTGTAGGCCTATTTACCAATTACGGTATTTCCTGTGAAATATGATATCATGAATGATTAGGATAAATGCATTTTCAATACATCTCAAACCATACATTTTTTTTGTGTCAGAAAGTGTCCAAAGTGCCACAATACTTGAAAATTTTGGCGGTCAAAGTTGTCCAAAGTTGTTTATAACTGACAGGCCGCGTACGTTTTTTCGCCTTTTTGTGGTTACTGGTACACCATCGTGTATAGACCCTGTGCATACATTGAAAATGGGTTATTGGAAGTTTTCTGGGATTTAAAGGACAGGTGTATGTAATGTTTCCAGACAGTAGTGCAAGTCTTTTGTCCATGATTGGATTTACAGCCGATGGATGAATAGGCGGTTGTGATTGGAAATTGAACAGGTTATCTTTTGATAGTAGCCAGTCGAAAACACCTCCAGTCTTTCTAATCTTCTTGGTTATACCTAGGGTTATATGAATTAACCAATCAAAATTGGCCGTAGTGCCAGGGGAAGGGCTATCGAGAAAGACATCGGTGGTCAGAGGACTAGATGAACAAATATTAGTTATTGATGTTACTTTGAAGGTGACAGATCTAAGCAGGGCCTTCTCTGAATCAACAGTCTGCGGTTTCCCTTGTAAGCATTTTCATGTTCGTTCATCAAGCAGTTTGGATCTTCGTGGTGGCGAATATTGCAGAGCTTTGAGAACACAGTGGTCCCATCATTGCAGCGGGCATCCAGCAACCTCGTGTGCCAAGTTGATGATGTAAGGACATGGCATAGCATAGTCTTGAGATCGAATCACCACCGCCTTCTGCGCCGGGATGCAGTGAATTTCCGCCAGTAATGGACTGTCAGTCAATCTGTGTTAAATCAAGACCTCGAAGAAGTCTGAAGAAATATGCTACGCCAACTGTTAATTTTTGTTTTTAAACATACAGGGGGGTAGGACATATCATCCTCACAGCAAAAGTGAATTCAAGATCGGCATCGAGATCCAGCACGACCGAGTGTTAGTTGTTTCAAAAGACTAACGGTTAGGAGGGCGATCTAATGCGTATCAGACAGAGGCTCGACTAAAGGTCTATATGGTTGTTTTTTGGAAAGACACTGTTTTGCGCAGGATTAATCCTTCCAACTTCTAATTATTCCAAAATCTTATCATGATCTTACTAAGATTTATTGAACCAATGTCCTGGGACTGCGGCCTGCCCTGAAAACCGCACCTAGCTTCCATAAATTACCATTTGGAATCCCCCTGCCCCAAATCGAGCTGGTCATGTCCTGCCCCCCCCCAAAAAAACACCACACACAAACTGCTTTCCCCTGGTGGTGCCCAGGGGTGTCACACTTTGCCGCGTCCCTGCCAAGTCCCCTCGGTGGCTTATCGGTTATTCCCGTATCTAAGTCAGTGACGTGATTTACCCAAGTGATGTCATCCGAATTGTCAGTTGTAAGAAAGATCCCCGCCTTGGATCAGAGCGATAACACCAGCCGATGCACGTTTGAGGTCAGGCAGAAGAAGTTCTATTTTGAGGAAAAAATGATCAAAAACCACCAAGAAAGTAGGATTGTTTTTCTACTTCAAGAAGTAAGTGGGCTTTTATGTCAAGAGGTTTTTACACTGAATTATAAATGCTACATATTACTCTTCGCCTCATGAATGTTTCACGGGTCACAAAGGTAGCAAGTGCTGTGGCTTCATTGGTTTACTTAGGGTGGGCGGATGAAGTGCTGTGTTTTATGAATGTCATATAATACTGTGTGGTTATTATGCTTCATAAGTGTGCTCTTGAATGTGATAGCTTGAGTGGATGGGTGAGTTTTCAAAACCTTTCCAAAATAGCCAATTTTGGAAAGTCTGCAGGAGTTGTCTTGAGTATTTTAGGCATATGTGAGACAGTGAAAGTGCGACAGATATTAGAAAATGTCATTTGGATTTTAATGTACAAAAATGTGACCGATGGTAAAAAGTAATTCATACAAGCTTACTACAATCTTGTTCAAAATTGTTGGAACACTTTTGTGCAGATTTGGTACCCGGCCCCCTCATTTCAATGTTGCATGAGCACGACACACTTGGGCGATCTTGCTCCATATATTTTCAACACTGACTTGGGAGGGGACTGGGAGGGGGAAAGAAAGATATTGTTATATCTCTTGCATAGCTGCCAATATTAACAATTGTTCCAAGGACTTATGAACAAGATTGTAGGTTTGTGCCGAGGTTTTTGCAGCAAGGTAAGACAAGTAGATGGCTGTTGTTATTACTCCCCCAATTCCAAAATAAAGTAACCTTTTTTTGTGGGCCAGCATAGCTGAAAATGTTAAATTGACCCTCAAGTTGAAGTTCAATTGGAACTAAACTTGGTTTACGGAGATTACATGCAAACTCTCATTTGTTTGAGGTCAAAGGTCACATATCAATGTCAAAGGTCATATGAGGCCTATCAAACCATGATGGCAGGCGACATAAGCGGTCTGAGACACACTGAGTCATTAAAAATAAAACAACTTTCTCTCTATTCTGATGATGCAGAATGCAGAATAATACAGCATTTCTAGCAGCTTCTACATGCATAATACATACACAAGCAATTAATGGTACATGCTTGAGATGCATTTTTGACAGGCTGAATAAAGGTGTTCAAGTTAAAAACTCATAACTTATAGTTCAGTGCTTCATTATATTTGGTATCAAAAATGCTCGTATATGCAATATACCATGCCAGCAACAGCCCAACATGCATCCCATGTTGTCTCTTGAACCCATGCTGTCTCAAGTATGCCAACACTCCTGTCAGTGAACTTAGTGAGTTCATGAACACACACATATGTAATTAAGTAATACTGTCTACTGGTAATGTATGTGTGTTGATTCATTGGCAGTTAAGGGAAACAGTAGAGTGCACATTATGCAAATACGACCAATCAAATCAAAGGGGCACTTGCTGATAGAATTCAAGTGGCGCTAGTGATACAGATATTATAAAAACAAAAAAAAATGTGAATGGTATTTTGCATATAATTAAAACACAATATCTGATTGCCCCTCTCCCCTGCAGCCTGATACAAATATAGCACAAAGAACACCCAGCTATAAAATTTTGCTTCTAAGCATAACACCCATGGCCCCATGAAAAGTGCAACATGGCAATGATAAATTTTAAAATGTTGTCCTAACTATTTATTTTAGTTCCACACCATGCAGTATTAAATTGATATGTGTCAAGCGGTTGTATAACAATAACACTCAAAAGAAAGCGCTTCTCTGAAGGAATTAAATTTGCTTTTCTAGCATGCTAATTTTACCTTTATACTGCCTGGGGATGCCATTTTTACTTAACGTTTCACAAAGGAAGAAAATTGGTAATACTATAAAAAAAAAACACAAGCTCTGTGGGGAATGAATACCTACCTGGTTTCTTCCTTCGTACAGGTCATTCACGTTTTAATATTACACTTTATTACATGTGTAATATATTTAATGCTTGCACATTTCGTAATCAGAAGTTAGCACAAATTTAACAATGTGGAAGTATTTCTACTTAAGTTCAGCTTCTACCTTAAAGACACTATCAGTGATTCACCCCAAAGAGTAAAAATATTTGAAATTCGTAGGGAAGGCTTAAAAATGAAGGATAAGTCTCTAGAATTCTCACAAGTTATTTTTGCAACAAAAAAAAATGACAGAAAAGGAAGACAACTGCAGTTCTCAATGACATGAATCCCCATACAATTATGTGTTGCAGTTAAGCAACTGTAATGACCAAAACATCCCATTTTGTCGTTATTAGGTTGTTTTCAGTCTTAGTACTTGTAGAATATGTTAGGATACCTATACTTGTTGTGACATGCAAAAATATGATTTTTGATCTTTTCAATTGTTTGATTTAGCAAATCACTGATTGTGCCTTCAATTAATGTAAGCATGGTCACAAGATGCTAGGGTTAAGATTTATGGATTTGATATGTTTACATGTGTTTTAAATTGGTACCATATGATTTGTTGTAATTTCAAAGACAAGTTGTCAGAGTTAACCTGAAGCTGATTTCAACAAGTTAAAATGGGTATGTATCCTTGTTAATGTCTGAATGGCTTGAAACAGTCTGGGCTTTGAACAATCTGCAAGTACAATGGAGTAGGAGTTGATTGGGCTCTGGCATCTATTGGGAAAGTAATTTTTTTTTTTTTTTTTTTTATACTGCCTGGGGATGCCATTTTTACTTAACGTTTCACAAAGGAAGAAAATTGGTAATACTATAAAAAAAAAACACAAGCTCTGTGGGGAATGAATACCTACCTGGTTTCTTCCTTCGTACAGGTCATTCACGTTTTAATATTACACTTTATTACATGTGTAATATATTTAATGCTTGCACATTTCATAATCAGAAGTTAGCACAAATTTAACAATGTGGAAGTATTTCTACTTAAGTTCAGCTTCTACCTTAAAGACACTATCAGTGATTCACCCCAAAGAGTAAAAATATTTGAAATTCGTAGGGAAGGCTTAAAAATGAAGGATAAGTCTCTAGAATTCTCACAAGTTATTTTTGCAACAAAAAAAAATGACAGAAAAGGAAGACAACTGCAGTTCTCAATGACATGAATCCCCATACAATTATGTGTTGCAGTTAAGCAACTGTAATGACCAAAACATCCCATTTTGTCGTTATTAGGTTGTTTTCAGTCTTAGTACTTGTAGAATATGTTAGGATACCTATACCTTAGCAAATCACTGATTGTGCCTTCAATTAATGTAAGCATGGTCACAAGATGCTAGGGTTAAGATTTATGGATTTGATATGTTTACATGTGTTTTAAATTGGTACCATATGATTTGTTGTAATTTCAAAGACAAGTTGTCAGAGTTAACCTGAAGGTGATTTTAACAAGTTAAAATGGGTATGTATCCTTGTTAATGTCTGAATGGCTTGAAACAGTCTGGGCTTTGAACAATCTGCAAGTACAATGGAGTAGGAGTTGATTGGGCTCTGGCATCTATTGGGAAAGTAACATTCAATTGTACTCACAATCATAAAGTTATGGGTTCAAATCCCATCGGAGCCAGTGTGTTGTACCTGAATGCAAAACAGTAACTGTGTGATTGTCAATAGACTTTAGATGAAACTATGAATGAGAAAGAGGTCCCCATACACTAGAACTTTATCAGCTTGGAACTGAATCAGGTGATTATTTGTCTGTTTAGATCTCCATCAAGGAAATAAGTTGATTTGAATACATTTAGAATTTATTTGTAATTTTAATTCAGAATGAGGGATACTGGCATTGACTGTACATGTACTCAAGCCTGTTTTTCAAACTCCGTATCCTACAAATTCAGTTTTCCCTGTACAAATATTTACCATAAATTAATATTTTTAGCATCAAAATTTATTTAAATGTTTGAACATTTGTTGAAATTTCTTTCAATCCCTATTTCAAACGGACACTCTCTGTAACAGCCAGCATAAATGCGACAAAAACACACCCAGCTAAAATGATTTTAAGTGCTCCTGACCCTCTCTGGGATGAACACAGCACACGTATGACTCATATATCGTGCACGCCGTCTTTAAACACATTTATCATTGTGACCTTTACCGAAGACGGGTATTCTGATTGTGCTAGCCATTCTATATGCAATGACATTATTCACCATTTTGTCACAAGGGAATATATTTAAAATGGGAATTTTGTGCAAACTGTCCTTAAAGGGACACCAGAGTATTTTGAAAAGAGTGCACTCTAGCATTTTTCAAAAATGGACATTTTTGCATGGCTGTAAAGCTTTTAAAGGTATTAGCCATCTTCTGAAAGGATTAACTGTAAATCATCTCTTTATGTGTAAACTAGAATGATTTTGTAATGAAGCTACCCTGTGTAGGTTTATTCAGTACATCTTATATCACAGTGTCAAAAGGCAAGAAAATAGACTTCCGAGTTGATTTCATTTTTCTTCACCCCATTTGACCACTCTGATCTTTGTATTTATAATATTAATGAGTATGCGTTTATAATGTTCACACAATTAGTTAATTTAACCACATTTGGTGACAAACAAGTGTGGTAGGATTAGATAAGGCGGCTTAAGATAATTCGGATATCTTTGGCCTCATAATAGAGCTCCCGTATAGTGTAACATGTATGTTTGTGTGTGAATATGTTTATGTTCTTTCTAAGTCCTAGTCGATTGTTGAGAGCAAATTAAAATTTTATGTTGGTTAAAAATGAGCCTGTACCATTAGTTCATGAAAACATAAATGCTCTGATGCTGATTACTAGGTAATCTTTGTCATTCTGAATGAAGATAAAAATGCTGCTTGAAGGAACAAAAAGCCAACTACAAGCAATGTTCTTTTCATCCCATTTAAACATCTACTTCTACATTGTACATAGCATGAAAAGTGTAGATTTTTTTCATTCAGGTGAAATTTGAAAGGAACAGTAGTGATAGAGTTGCAATCTATGTTGGTTAATCAAAGTGAAGATAATTGAATTTTAAACGAACACATGCTGTCTCTAGAGAAAACCCGATAATGGAAACTAATTTTACCAAAGCCTGTGAGAATTATTATTCAGGTATACATTTCAGTTCTTTGGTGATGAAATTGGTTCCGCTCTTTTGAAAGGCATCCAAAGAGACAGCCCCGAAGGGGAAGTTGAAAATAGGGGCCCAGTCAAAATGGCTGCCAGTTTGTGTTATCTTATCGGAAAACTCATTGTTTCCATGGTTCATGTTTCCAACAACTTTCTTTGTAATTGATAGTGAGATATGCAAAATCATTTAGTGAAAGAGACATGTGACCAGTGAAAAAAGTATAACACTCGATACTGCTTTTAAAGTGGTATTTGAAGTTGTCACTCGCGGAAGAAGCGTAATGTAACGATCGCAACCATGCTCGAAAGGAGCAAGTAATTGCCGCCTGCTCTCCTCGTGGATTCTGAGCATGGGTGCGCTTGATTGAACATTACACGTGGTGACAGTGTCGGCGTTGTTGCAACTTGAGCGTCCCACCGGGGTTTTAAATTCCGACAATTACCCGTGAAATCATGTAACCATTAACCTAGGAGATGAGTCGTGCTTCTTTGGCCAATATCGTGTGTTTCACGGTTCTGTGCTCATTAAGGATTTTCGTCTTTCTTGCTTGTGTTTAAACTGTAGAGTGATACAGCATGTCTATCATCTAACCATCGTCTGAAGCTGCACGGCAGGTTATACATTACAGCTTTATTGCTAGACCTTTAGTGTGTGTTGAGTGATAAATGATCAAAAAATGAGATTCTTAGCTACTGTTTGTATAATTTGTAACATCTTATTTGGTGTGCTACAATTTTGGTGTGCTGTCATGTTTGAACTTGAAACTTTAAAATCCGTTTAAAATAATGGCTACTTGCAGTGTGGCTTCAACTTATGCTTCGGTGTAGTCATGCTAAGTATTGAGCTGTAGCAAAGATGTTTAGATGTAGCAAAGATGTTTAGAATGTAGCAAAGATGTTTAGATGTAGCAAAGATGTTGAGCTGTAGCAAAGAGGTTGAGGGTGAAATGCAGCAAAGATATTCAGCTGTAAGAATCGCACCACTAAATAACTCCCATAAACTTGTGTATAAAATGAGCTCTCATCAAACGCCATTTTCCTCGGCTATAAACCAACTGGTTATTTCAAAACTGGATTTTTTGGGAAGATGGAGGTAAAATTTGGAATTGAGTAAAAATATTTTTTTTTCTTAAATTGTCAACAGTTTAAAATTTTCAGTCCAGCCAGCCTTTTTGTGGGCCGCCAGCTATAGCTGGCAGGACCACTAGCATCCGTGTGGTGCGTGTGTATGTATGTGTGTTGTGTGTTCAAAAATTGTTAAGTTTTTTTTTAAAATTGACCTCAAATTGAAATTTTAACTTCAATTGGAACCAATCTTCTGTCTAGGTGCACAATGGGGATCCCTCATATGGGAGAGGTTCAAAGGTCATGTTGAACGGTCAAGGGTCATGTGAGGTCAGTTGAAAAAAACATGGGCTAAAAATGTAAAATTGATCATATTGAAAACTTGAAGTTCAATTGGACCAAACTTTTGTCATAGGTCACCATCAAATCCCTCATATGTTGATGAGATCGCAGGGCCACGTGCCGGGTCAAAGGTCATGGGGCGGCCCACGCTTATATTCTTTGAATATAGCGATCTCGAAAGCCGAGAACCGCGAAATTCTACGTTGTTTTTTTGTTTTTGGGTTTTTTTTTGTTTTTTTTGTTTTTTGTTTTTTTTTTTCGAAGTTTGAACTTCAGAGCCTAATCGTTTAGTGTAGTATGTCCTTAAATGGTGCCATCATGGAATTACTGCTGGTAGCACACTTTCATTCTAGAGCTGCTTGTCATTGGAACCACTCTCTGCCGAATAGATGCCATTCTCGACATGAGCATGACTGAGTTCAGAGTAAAGTTAATTCTGGTGTAGCTTACCACTGCAATTTTCTTGCATTTGTTTCTTCAAATATTTTCCTCGTTAATTTGGTCATTTACTTAGAGATTACGGTATTTTATGTATCATATTTTTGTATATTCATTGTAGTTTGTACAATCTGACCTCTGGAGACCATACCGATTGTATTGACAGAGTTTTCCAAGAAAGAAAGATACATAATAGTGTAGATATACTAATACTGCTACGGTTAAATCTGTCAAAATGTTCTTTTTTCCATAAACATACTAGTTCAAAACAAAACCAGTTTCTTCATGGCAGATGAGTTCCCCCAAGAATTTCTCCCTATTAAATGAGTCCAACATCGCGGGGACCTGAAGTGGATTATGGTGATAAGACATGGTCAATTTGTCTCAGATTTTACTACGTCACAAGCCTCACTTTCACAGAGCGCAGGTGTGCGAGTGCGAACGTATAACCACACGTTACCTAGTAGATTGACGTTTTCATGATGGTTTCTTCCACAATAATATGCAACCCCCCCCGGTTTAATGGCTCCACTGTGTAGCTTTTCTTGACAGTTTAGTACTTGCGGTTAGACATCATTAAAAACTGAAAAAAATGAGGCTGCAATGTGGTTGAAAAAGATTAGAAATTCTGTAAGTGTTTCTGTCAGAAGTATTTGGCTTGTCAATTTTGTAATATTTTTTCGTATGCCATATGACATAGAGAGCAGTGCTTTAAATTGCGCATCCAGAGTTGAACATGGCTTTATCTCCTTGCAGGAGCAATGTTTTATCATAACATCGATAGACTTCTTCTCAGGTTGTCCTGCTTTATTAAAGAGAAGTTTGTGGAGACTTGATTAATCCGATGACGTTCTTTGTGGTATTAATCTTAACCCTCTGTGTGCTATAAGAGTTTTTTTGTGACCAATTTAGAATCAGCTGAAAATTTGTTCAGCAGGGGAGTCCAAACACGCCTATCTTGGTCTTTGTTTTTGTGAGATGCTTCCCAAATGACCACCGGCATTTGCAAAGCCATCTAAAAAATCAAAACGGCTTACTCTAAACACAACAAATCTACCAGTGTTTGAAATGGTTAACAAAACTTCAACCATAATCGGGGTGATTATTTTGATTATATTTTACCAGTCACCACTTATGCTCGTGGAGCATAATTTTGTGGCAACCGTTTCCCACCAGATCGAGCTATTCAATTATGAATGCGATCACATAGCGGCATATCAATATAGTAATGTTATAATGATGTAGATTGCCAAATCTAGCACAGTGATCCCTCGCTGGTTCTGTGGTTTAGTTGCTGACTCATGATACAGTGTTCCTGGTGTTTGAATCTCACTCCTGCTTCCTCTAAATATATAAATTTTCATTCTTTTTTTCAGGTTAGGAGGAAAAGTCCATAAAGATCAGAAAAACCAGTAGCTGTCCTTAGAGGATAGTGAGGGAGATCTGCTCCTGAAGCGCTTGGGTTTAAACTACCATGTGAGATATTTTTAGATGCAACCTGTACATGGATCATTGGTCTCTAGCCATGCATTCACTTATTCCTCTGTCCCATCCTGTCGTACCCTTGCTAGGTATCGGCATATTTTATTTGCTTACAATATCAGAGACTGATATCAAAGCTATTTTGAGGTCAACTTTTACTTATTTGGTATTCCAACCTAATTAACGTTACAGAGAGTCAATTTTGATCGCAGTTGGCAACGTTTCACAATTAGCGCCACTTTTGTCACTGAGGGTTAATTTTTCAAATTGAGTTAAAAGTTGTTTACTATTTCGTTGTTCTCTTTCTCTTGCCAAGGCTACAGGTTTCATAACAAATACCTCTGGCTAGCTTAATTGTATACCCCTCTCAAATAAAATTCACGTTTTGTTTGAAAAAATGGATTCAAAATTACAAAGAATAATGTTGTACATTTTGCTTTTCCATATACTGACAATATACATTGTGCAACAGAAAGTATGCCCCAGGCTTCCTCTAGACAAATTTGGAAAATAAATTTGGTTGATATTTTCACAGATATATTGCAATTCAAGGTGGTATTTTGTGAATGGGAATGGGAAATGACTACTAATAGTTTACCTCACACTGAAAATAATCAATTATTGCTCTGATATCAATGTTTAAAGCTCTTGGTATAGGTAACTCGGGACAAATATGCCGCTGGCCAGGGATAAATTAGATGTGAAGATCAATGTTGTAAAAGTTGGACAGCTTACAAAAATAACCTTAATTTCCAGTTGACCACCAAAATGGTCATTTTAGGCCATGTTATGATATCACAACACACACCTAAACCTTGTGGGACAGGAGCAAGTGTTAAGCTATGGGAGGTGAAGCCCATAGGGAGGAATGGGAAAACCACAATAATGATACTCTGATCCCATAATTTTGAACATGCTAGGAAGGAAAAGACAAAATTCAAAAAGTGGCACCTAATCATGAAATGGGCCAGTTACAAAATATACTTCCGTTTTTAATGTGTTTATATAGATAAAAGTTAAATTTAGACAAGATCTGACTTTGCATGGGGTAGATGGAACTTGTCCTTGTTTTAAGGCTTCCATTGCACTGTGTTGGCCATCACTAGATAAATGAATTATTAAAGGTGCTTGTTCTGATTTTTGTCTATCGTGTTCTCTATATGATATGGGAGCCTGGCAGTTGTACACACTGACCATCAAGTATCGTGGGAAACAAACTTGCGGTTTTGATGCTAGATGCGGCAATGCATAATGCAACACCCTATTCACTACTGTGCTAATATTGATGGTTAACCATTAAAACGGTAGTTTTTTGTCTATCTTGAGAATGAAATGAATTTGAAAGCTGAAATTTCAGGACGACAATGAGAAAAATATGGCCTTTAATCTGATATCAAAATTTCTACTACATCTGGGTAAATCAGGGGGTCCCAAAGATGATCGGAACAAGCACCTTTAACTCAAAATTATCTGTAATATAATTATAAAATCAAATTGTCTTATTTTGGGGCTAGATTTAATGCACACTCAATACCAGATACAGAGGTGCCTGTCAGGTTTTTTTTATAACTTTTGGGCAAAATCTTGTTATTGGTATTTTGATCAAAATCAACATTGTAATATTTTTCAGAATTAGTATAGCAGTTTTTGAGAACTTGGAGCAAAATTCTGCTGCCAAGCTATCAAAGCTTTCCAAACAACTAATGTACACATTACAACTGTATCAAGTAGATGCATAACCCAGCTACCAAGCAAACAAATCAAAGCTACAACACATTATGCACATGTTATTTTGAAGTATAGGTTACATCAATAACACAATGTATGTTTGCGTGTGTTTGATGCCAATGTATCACTCTCTTAATTCAAATATACAGTAGATGCTTGAAATAAAGGTATCAAAACTAGAATACCAAATGCCTTGTGGATTTTTTTTTCGCAGTGTCCACATTGCCCTTAGCCTTAATGGTTTAGTTTTCTTAGCCTTAATGGCAAAGGTTTAGTTAAAGGTATATCAGTCATTTTGAAATGAAGGTGCCCTCAATTCTGAATTATTTCTTGATAAACAATCTCAGTAACAAACATCCAAAGTGGTTTGACCAGAAAGTATGTAATTGTATACTTACTTACTTTTGCAGGGGGTTGGTCAACTTTTCCAGGAACTCCTCACATGGTAAAAAGGTATAACTTGTGCTGACATTAAAATAAGGTTGCATGTTTTGGTTATAGTGCTGTTTGCCCTTTTACACATAATATGGGAAAAAGAAGAACTGTAAAACCAGCTAAAGCAAGAAATGTGCAGGCTTAAATTTTCATGATTTTAAAGGCGCATTTCGTGATTTCAGTACCTTCTGTTTTATTCATTGATCACTAGATATCCTTGAGAAAAGCTTATTGTCAAAATTTGAGCTGATCCCGATCTTGCGGTTTTGTGTTATGAGCAATTGCTCGTTTCCCACGGTCCCATAGGCTACTGTGCTGTAATTTCTGTCCGTTTACGGACAGAAAATACAAAATGGCGAATTTCTTAAAGATGCGACCGAATTTGCCCGTAAGATTGGGCACACGTGGATTATTAAGGCTAATGGTTCAGATGATATAAAAATCTCAACATTTTTTAGGTAAGTTGGGGGACGAGGCTGTTGATCACGAAATGCCCCTTTAATGAGTGGCAAGGAATTGAACAGATTTTGTATTTGCAAATTTTCTCTTCCTATATAAGGAAACCTGTAAATTTGACATTTCATGTTGCAAAAAACATTGGTCTCTACAAACTGCAAAAATATCCTTCCACAAAAATGGCACAGTTAACATTGGTGTTAGAATTTTGTTTTGTTCAGCAATAATATATTTTTATCATAGTATGTTCTGGCTGCCCTACCGTATTAGTCATGTCCCAATTCAGTATGACAGAATAGCTATGCCAATAACAACACACCTCTTTTATTCTCTAATTCACATGCATTGCACTGTTTGACAGCAGTCAAATGCATGTTAGCAGTTTGGTTGATTGCAGTCAATGCATGTTAGCAGTTTATGTAGCCTGGTGTAGGTTCAGATGCATTACAACACAAGTATTTCTTGCTCCATTACCACCAGGGGGAGCATCTCTTACAAGTGTAGAAGCCTCTTGAAGTTTCTCAGCATGATCTTGGCAGGTCACTTGGCCGGTTGTCGGGTTGGCATCTGCCGTTGAGAAGTGGGCTATTTTTTGCTTGTCATTTTCCACTGATTGGGTACAAATCAGTGTGTTTATATGTGAGGTGTCTGTGGAATAGCGAGCATTGAGGATTTTGTGAGTACGTAAGTGTCAGAGTTGTATTGGGAGTAGGATGCCTAGATTTGCACAAAGTGAAGGAAAATAATTTTTTTGTGAAGGAAAGATAAGTAAATATTAGCCTAAGCAGCCTGAACGCACTCTGACATTAAAAAAATGGATTGGTATGGATTTCACATTGGGAAATGAATATCAAATTCTTAAGGCTATAACAGAATTTGGATGAGATTTATGGTATTTTGCTACATGTCTAACATGTATATCAAATTTTAGGAGTGCTCCAGGCCCACCATAAGCCTTCATTGAATGCAGATTCATGTGCGTGCATGGTTTCCTCAGATTTGCAGTTTGTCCCATTCTCAACTGAATCACCCCTTGATGTACCCGGTTTCCTAAATCACAAGTTACCTGTCAAAGAAGAGTATCTATCGTGTGAGTGTCATTTCCTACGGCCAAGATAAACCCCGATCGCAAGAGTCTGTGCTGTTCTGACCTGTTATTACAATGCCACTAATGTTTACACATAATTTTCATATGATGGGAGCTGGATGCGAAGCCACAACTCGGTCGGTCGGTTGTATGGTGTGGTGTGTCTGTGTGTGGGTTTTTTAAGAGTAGCCGTGTTTTCCTCCCGTGTCTGTTTACCGTTCCGTCTCTTGCAATGTCGGTCCTACGCGAAACGCGACTATCTGTTTACTTTTAAATAGATCACAGGTAGCGGGCGTGCCTGCAATGTGGTGGGATGCCCTTCACACCATGAAACCTTTGGCAAGGATGCATACCACCATCAGTCTGCGACGTGAGACTGTACTCGATAGTCTCATGCCACAGGCTGGTGTCCCAACCACCATTGCTTATCAGTGTACTGGTGAGGATGCTTTGGAAGGTCTGCGCTGTGTATTGGATTAAACTCCAACGTAAAAGACTGTTCCATAGTGGTGTACAGTGTTCATGGAAGCTGATGTGAATATGTCTCCAGAGAAACGCACACTGTTTTGGTTGATATTGGTTCTTGGAAAAGGTTTGTTCCTCAGAAACTGTTGTGCATACATGTGTTTTCATGGCCTTTTTGGTTATCCAGAGATGACTGGGTATTGTTACTACACAGCTATTGCTGCATTGATTTATGGTTGTGGCTCGTAGTTAAATCTTACAAAGCATCCTTCTCATGCGTACTCATAAATGTTCAGAGAAGAGCTCATATTTTAATTGTGGTTATCTTTGTTGGCACATGCTTACCCCCCCCCCTTACCCACACACTTGCATGTATTGTATAAGTTCTGGTATTGGTGTCTTGAGTATATATAAATATTTGAATTAAGTGATATTAAAGGTGCAAACGAGATATTTCAAGGCATATTGCATCAAATGTAGGATTTTGTATAGATTAAGATGCCAATGCAATCTTATCTTGTATTAACGCTACAAAGTGACTTAAAAGTGAAACCCAAGTAATGTTGATTAGCTAATTTAGAGAAATAAAGTATGATTGTTGGAACCGGTACTCTCTTTACGACGATTGAAACCACAGTCGATAACCATATTTTAATTGGAAGAAGAGGCCGAGGCCGATTCTTCCACGCAAAATAATGTGTCGCCGGGTTCAATTCTCGTAAAGAGATTACTGGCTCCCCAAAATCATACCTTTATTCTCATTCTTAAACAGAGCTTTATCATTTTAAGTAAGGTCCTCTTTAACCCAATTTAGCGATACTTTATTAAAACGGGCTTAAATACAACAAGAAATAACTGCCACCAACCTAGTGACAAAATCGAACCCGTGTTAACGCAATGCCATAGCGCAAAACGAGACGCCAACGTTGGCCGGCGCGTGCGAACAAGCAAAACTCGTATGATACGCGCTTCAACCTAAAAATAAAACCAATACGCGCGCGTACTACCTGGTTCAATTGTCGAATTGAACCCGGCATCAGCCAATGAATTCCTTACATTTCACAGCTGTTTAAGAATTTAATATAAAAAAAGAAGCTATTTCATATTTGCTCTCATACAATTACAAATTTTACGATTTTAGTCCCCACAACACAATGTGTGGGTTATGTTTATACTGGCAGATGGGCTGGCGGGTGGGCGGGCAGAAAGCAGGCATGTCGGACGGTCAGATGGCTAGAGGGGGAGGATGATCCGCAAAAGCTTAATCAAACTCTTCAGACTAAACGATTACTCAATGAACTTCTACCGTGGCACAGTGATCAACATGATGCGGTCATGTGCTGGTATCTTTTTGGACAGGTTGAATATTAATGAGCCTCATTTGCATATTTTGAGAAATATTAATCATCTCTACTACTAATATACCGATTACCTCAGTGAAATTCTAGCATGGCCGGGGATAGAACATGACAAGGTCAGTTTGTATACTTTTGGACAGGTTATGATATTACATACTCATTTGCATATATTCAAAATAAATTGTGATTACAGCACAGTTTTTGGGCATCTAATTCCATGCACTGTATCTCTTTTTGTACCAACGAAATAATTCTCAGATTAATCCTTACAGATTGCAATCTTTTGATGGAAAACCTTAACATTGGTGCAAAAAAAGGGGCTTTCAAAATTGAAATGTGAATCTCTTAATCAAACAAATTTTTTGATCGTTTCCATTTCAGGTGTATCATAATTGGTCGCTGTTTTAGGTTCGTTTATAATCAAACATTTTATTCAACATTGGATGTTGGAAATAATACATTTTTTGCTCTCAGCTGTTTACAGTTTCAATAACAAGCTGTGTGTGCATGCACACTTAAGGTTGTGCCTGTGTTTGAACATCATGTGTGTACCAGTGTCATTTGTATTTTTATTACACGTTAGAGGACTGAGCCCTCACAGTATATCTAAGAGTGAACTATACTCTGTTTCAACTTGGGTTGTGGCAGTAAGTGGACATGCAGCAGCCTCAAAACTGATCTAGAGACAGTTTTGGGGTTACCACTCCTAAACTGACTGATGGGCATGTACAAGTACGACCAGTGCGACTGAGACTTAGCGTCCTCTCTGCACAAGAACAGGATATTTTCATGTTTTTGTTTTTGTTTTGCAAAGTCTAATGAACCATAAAGAGCTGAGAATTCTTCTTTTCAAACAACGATTCTTTTACAAATTTGGAATTTAGTACCTTATTAACCCTTTGAACACTGACCGCCCCAGGTGTACAGTACTGGTCCCCTGACCCCCTGAAAGAGTGCAATTATAGTGAATGTCCTACAAATACATACAATCAAAGTTGCAATTTTAGGTAATATCTTGAAGTAATATTGAATAATGTTGAGTGACAAAGTTATAAAGCAAAGTGTAAGCTTCACAATGATGTCATTTTTATCGCGTCAATTCGTATTTTATCAAGCAGCGCCCTCATTAAGTTTCATTTTTGGGGGAATTTGCTATTTTTTGTATACTTTGTTCTATATCAGTATTTTTCTCATTTCAGTTAGTAACTTTGTGTGTAGAAAATGAGACAGTATTCGAAGCTTTTTTTTTCATATGACATCACAACCTTACGAATCGGACAAGAGGGGGTGACGTGAGATGATTATTGTTACCATGGTTACCGGTATCTTACAACAAGTACTGTAAATAACGTAGTCATTGATGTTTATTTATCTACATGGAATGTAGTAAATAAAAACAAAACAAGAAACTCATTTTGTTCTATTTTTCTGCATAATATGTAATGTAATCACAATATAATGGGACAATTCCAAACCTTGTGGGGGGGGGGGGCTGATCAGAAAAAATCATATGCCCCCCCCCCAATTTTGTTGTTGTTTTTGTTGTTTTTTTTTTTAGTACAGTTTAAAATCATGTATGTGCTAATCAATTTCAAAAGGACTAAAAAAGGGTCAGCTAAAATTTTTGGCAACCTTTATTTACATTAGGCCCCCTGCAAGTGTTTGTGAACCATCCATAGGGCAAACGAAAAGAACAGGGTTTTTTTCATCCTTAATAAATGATTTGTACTCAACCATCTGTCCTAGCGCCAGTATTCAACCTTGTGGTGCCAGTCTACCAATGGTTTCCTTTCTCATTACGCAATGCAGATGAAATTCCGTCACAAGCGGTCACTTGGTAACAGTTTTTTTTCTCTTTGGCAAGTCAGAGTCCGGCAAACCTGGGTGTCGCGTGCTTTGCGATCCAGGTACTTCTTTTCGGCACAACCACACATCTGTTTTTTTTCCCCCGTCATCAGTTGGTCTAAAACATCATGGGAAAACATCGCGTGACAATCGTGTGATGTCCAGTTGTTGTTCTGCGCGACGATTACCGAATGAGCTGCGGCGATTGCTTACATCAGCGACAAGTTCCCGTAAACAGTTTGCTCCAGAAAAAATCATAGGTGAATGTCCTTTTCCCTTGCACAGAAATGTGTCTTCATAATATCCCATATCACTTCGACGCGTTTAATAGCCCACATGAAGAATTTCATGCTAGTCTTCTCTGCCATTTGTAATGTCACTCCCTAACATTCTGAAGTCAGGCATTGATCATTGGATCATAACCCCGCGCCATGTGCAGTTGTATGATTTCACTGCTTTTGCAGTTGAATAGGGATCTCTGCCCAAATTTGGGTCAATCTTGGAACAGTCGTCATTGGTGAGGAGATATTTATGGCTGTAACAAAGTAAATGGGTTTCTTGTCCTGCCCATACGATGTCAGCAGCAACTTGTCCATTGTATAGATTTCAAATTCTCCTTTCATAAGTCATTGTTCCACCGTTACCTCTGATCAGTGTACGTGGAAAAACTTTGACGATTTTCCATTGTTTGTGCCCCAGCCAGCGAATATCAGGTTGTCTAACAAGGTATTCAGTCCATGTTACCGTTGTGTAGAATCGATCTGTAATATGATTAGTTCTTACCGGCATGCTCTTCGACGACCAACCTCACAACTAGGTTACCGGTGATACCAATGTCTGGGATCCGATCCTCAGCGTCGCGTCGACCTGTGTACACTTCCGCGTTACAAATGTACCCGTTTGCACTATCACACAGCATAAAGGTTTTGATCCCCCACTTTACGGGCTTGTCTTTGAATAATGTCTAAAACCCAACTTGTTTTTTGGTGGGAATCATTCCTCACTATGACAGCAAACCCATTGCAACATAATAATACTTGAATTTTGGCAGCAATGTGGAAAATTGCCGAGTTTTATATATTTGTCAGTTTTATTCTGAGGGTCCTCTTCTTGACGCAATGAAATAACGACCAAATTGCCATGAATCGATCACGACTCATTACTGTTTCCTGCATCCAGGTTGCCATGCGTCTGAGTTATGGTCGGCATTCTTGCATTTCCAATATTGGTCATACCAATGAAATAGTGTTATGTTTTTTAACATAATGTTCCATTGTAGCACGTAGCAAAAAAGCTTTCATGTGCATCACCGTACTGGTTTTTCTGCAGGTGTTTGGCTCTTGCGTATGATTGGGGTTTGTTTGTAGGACACGGGCAACATTGTTATTCGTCTCCATCACCAGCAAATCCCGACAATTCGTCTCCAAAATAAGCTCAAAAATATTCCGCAGTGGTGTTGATTCAGTCACTGAGGGATTTGGCAGGTTTTTAGGCCCAAAACATTTTCACGCGGTGTAAATTGTCTTTCCTGCGAATCCTGGAGTGTTTCGCGACCAACCGGGTGGGGATGTACATTCGCAGCCACATGTCCACGTCCACGCTGACCCGCGTGCCACGCTGCCGCGTCCCACGCGGACCCGCGTCCACACGCTGACCTGCTTCCACACCTGACCGCGTCCAGCTCGGACCGCGTCCACCAGTACACGGATCCCCGCGTCCAACGATTACCAAACCACCACGTGCGGCTGTCCACGACCACTATTCCCTTGCTGCGGCGTCCACATTCCCTCGCTGGCGGCTCCCCGACCAACGATTCCCTCGCTGGCGGCTGTCCAGATTCCTCTCTGTGGCTGACCACGATTCCCACGCTGTCCACCGCGTCTCCAGCACGTCTCGCAGTGTCACCTGCCCCTGCACTTGTTGGGGGCAAAATTTTGATGGTCCAGGTTCATCATCATGACTACTGTCATTGTCACTTATAGCGATGATATGTCCATGTTTAATATTTACGTCGACACCACCATCATCATGACATGTCCAGTGTTTATATTTACGTCACCACCACCACCACATGATCATCATGAGGCATGCGTCAGCATCGCTATGATCACTACCGTGCCAGCCAGTACCAGTACCAATATCACTGGCCGTATCAGTGCTTTTCTGGTAGATGCAATTTTTGTTGTTGTTAACTGTGCGTGTATATTTACGGATCACTGCAAACTACATGCTGCATCGCTGTTTGCACGTACCTGTCCACCAATATACCGTCAACATTAGCTCTCAGATTCGCTTTCATATCAACTCATCATATTGGTGATATGTCCATAATCTTCGTCTGATGATTCCAAAACAGCCTCCATACTTCCGTCCCTAGTTGATCGTCGTGCCATTTTTGTTGATTTTTACACTATTTTCCGGTCAATAAATTGCATCAAGTGAGCAACACTTTTTAACAACACACACGAAGCACTTACAACGCGATGACATTTGACATGACAACACCAAGGCCCTGGACAAAAGAGCCACTGTCATTGGTTATTATCGTATGCTAATTCGGAACATAATGAGATGAATCTGTGGTCGAGTCATTATACGAACCAATTCTGTCATTGGTTATATTTCCCACGTGTTTATTATGTATTAGACACGTGCTATGCAGCAATGTTTAGCAACAAAACCGCAAGCGTGCTCGCGGCAGGTATACAGACCGCCAGTGTCTGAGAGCGAAGGGTTTTTGGCACTCATACCGGCCGCCCGTGTTCAAGGGTTAAATCTTGGCAAGTTGCATACCCCATAAAGTTTGAACCAGGGACCTTCAACATGCCGTGTTGACCAACATGGTTGTGCACTCAGGCAAGTCACTCTCTCTTGTTTGCCTCTTCTACACCCGGGGTGACATGAGTTTTATTAGAGAATGTTATAATCTTTGATTGGCAGCAGCCAACTGTACTCTTGTTTCGTGTCATAATGGCAGTAGAGTGGATGTGTCAGCGCTGGCAAACCGCACTAAGTGCGGGCTAATTGCAAGCAAACAAAAGATGGCAATGATGTCGTGACTGCTGCATTAAGTCTTATTTCTGCGATTTCCCACTTTATTTCATCAAGGCTGCAAATCATATGGGAGGGGGCCATTGGAACTCTTCCATTCCTTAACCCCCTGAGGTGTACCACCTTTCCTACAGGATTTCTGATTGGCTCATTACATAATAATACAGAAGACCAACCATTTTCTGAATTACTGACCTGTGTTCTTTTCTGTTTTAAAATTAAAAGCCTTAATTTATGTGGTTCTAGTGAACAGTTCATTTTCTGAAACTAAAAAAAACCATAACAATGCATTTAATCTAGAAACAACAAATCAAATTTAACACTTGTTAGTTTGCAGATTTTGGCAATAAGATCTGAATTGACAACAAATGAACCTACTAAGGTAATTTGTTCCCAGAATTGAAGGAAATTCAGGAGATTTTAAATGCATTTTTGAGACTAAAAAATTAGTGGTAGGATGAATTGAAACATATTTTTGTGTAAAAATTTGGGGATAATTGAAAATATCCCAGGTTTTTTAGACTTCAAGTTCTTCAAATACATTTCTAAACTCGCAATTCCGTGAACTTTCTCATGTTTTCCGTAAAACTTGAATTGGTCTTTAACCCCGACGGTACTAACAAACGCCCGTGCACTGAGTGAGAAAAATGGATTAAGTCCCGGATGTGGGTTGTGACAATTACGACCCTGGGTCACTAGTAACCCAGGGTCGCTAATTGTCACAACCCCCCGGATGTTGTATTGCGTCATCAAACGAAATGCATATGGGCAGAAATCGCTGGCCAGCCAGGCAGCCAGCCGTCATAGTGGTGCTATCTCCGGTCGTGGGACTGGGGCCAAAGGGCCCTGGTTTGATACTGACTCAAATTTCTGATGTTCACTTTCCTTCTTCCCTTATTCTTCACTCACTCCTGCATGGTGCAACAGCTCCCACCACACAAATAAGCTGTACACAGTACCAACAGCCGTTGAGAACCATCACTGCTGCTCCCGTCCTACTTCCACCGAATTCCTACCAGTGCTTTCAGGCATTGCACCTGCAGTACTTCAGAGAGAACACCACACGCGCTAAACTAGTGAACAAGGCCCTGCTGGACAACAATCACCTGCTGCATAACACACGCAAAGAATCACCCCAACTCGGTAGAACAGAGACGCGCTTCGCCGCCTTTTTCTGCCTACATGCTGCTAAACTCTCCAGTGCCCCTTTCAACCTCTTACGACATGGAATACTGCCTGCTAGATACCCCCAAGACCAGATCAACTCTCTATACACCTAACAGAACTACCACCTGGCAGCAATCTCCCATGCAAGGAATGGGTCACCTTTAACAACACCGATTCGCACAGGAGTCGGATCGCTTCAATAGCATATGCACCGATGGGGGCTGCGGCCATCGCAGCCTGCCAATGTGGTTCTCCATCATAGACTGCGGATCACTCCCTCAATGAGTGCCCTAACCTGTTTCGTCCACCCGGTGGACACAGCTTTCTCAACCCCCAACCAATCAACAGGCAGTTGGCTCCACGCTTACAACATATCTAGCTGCGGCTTCATATCAGAAGAAGAAGACTCCCTCCTGTTGAGGATCGGGGATGGGTTATTAGGGTTATACTCCTCTAATAACCGTACAAATCAAATGACCTTCCATATAACTGGTATGCCCCTGTAAGCTTTCCTTAGCCATTCTCTGATTGGCTCTTCTTAGGATCATATGAATGTAATTCAGCCAATCAATTGTCATAGGCCTAAGGTGTAAGATTAAATGGAATTTGAGGGTGGTTATTTTTAGTTCGTCACATAAGAGTCTGTCAAAATTGTGCACTTTTTGAAATTCACATATGTGATCAAACAATTCACTCATATTGCTATGTAATTTTTTGCAAAATATTTTACTTTTATCTCAGGCTGTGTAGAACAGTAGACTAACAGTGTTTGGTGCACTATGTGGCATTGTTTTAAAATGTACGATTCCCTGAAGTTTCTCCTTAATCCACAATATGGAGACTGTATGGGCCTGTTTCTCAAATACCACCTTGATAACAATTGAGAGAGCTGTGTTTCGTGAGGTTCAATTCTTTATTATTTTGTTCAATTAGACTAGAGCTACTTGGCTAAGGATGCAAGTCAGGGTCGATGTAGGATTGCAAACTATAGAAATTTTAATCACAGTCAGATGTACTGAGCTGGATAATGGAATTATGGATTAAGATTATTTTCTCTAAAATGAAAATGAAACTTTAACATACTCTGATGAAAAACACCTACTGCAGCAAGCAAAATATATAGCCGCCACCAAACAGTGGCATTTTGTGCCAACCAAGAAGAGTATCAATTTTGCGTGCACAACATCGGCCCCAGGCCATCTTCTGTGTCAAACCTGTGAGAAATGCTGTTCAAGTTTTCCGGGATGACAAATTTTTTTTCCATATGTTCCGACGTTTCCAATTCAAATTTGGTGGCTTGCGCTCTTGTTCCTGGTCAGCGAGCTAGCCTAGATAAGCGCTTGTCTGAGGGGATGGCGTGAATTCAGTGATAGTTTTTATTGTGTGGCGTCGTCTGAGCAACAGGTTTGGCTTTTTTGTGTGTTTTTTCCGTGCATAGAAAAAGATAGTGTTACAATTTCATTGTCGATGCTATGTAAAGGAAGGCTATCATGAGTCGTGTAGCATAGTGGTGTTAGACCAGCTTGACGTATAGTTTTTAAAAAAAAATACATTGATTCCAATGTGGGGGGGGGGCAGACAAGCTTGCCCTCATCTTTCATTTTGGATAATGGGCATCAATTACGTATACCCTTTGCCCTACTTAATGATTCCAGTAACAATTGGTGTTTTTTATAGCTGTAGACATTAATTCAAAATCATTTGTAGCTCATGAAGTCTCAAATTTCAGACTAACCATTCAATGTGACATCCCTAGGCTAGATACATCTTCTGGTTTTGGCTCATTTACAGGACACAAAATGCGATTTCCCCCTAGTAACAAAGCAAAATAGTGCTTCTTACAATGTTTAAACTCACCCTACCTATTACCTTTCTTACAGTATCTCTGATTTGTTCCTGACATGATATTAACTCCGTTAACCACTCAAAATAGTGCTTAATTCTGATAGATAGCAAGTAGTCCCAGTGGTGTTATAAAGTTATGTGCAAGTGTAAATCGCATGTTTACCAGAGACAGTACAAGTTACAGATAGCACATCATTGATTTTCTGTAGGATGTTTTATGAAACACACTGCAACGCTGTACATACAAACATGTCTGCTTTGTGCTTGAGCATATTTAATCTCCCTGTCCCCGTGAGGTCAAAAGCCCCTGTGACCTTTTCCTAATTCAGTATAAAAGATATAATTTGATTTAGTGCATCATATAGTGAAGTAATGAACTTCAGATCACACTTTGAAAAGAAAAATACTAATCCTTGACCTTGTGAATTTATAAACACCATACATGCCTGATCATAAGCCAACTTCTAGCATTTCTATTCATTTCCCTCCATGTACTTTTAAACATTTTTTGTCACATGCCAATGCGATTTAACTGGCAACTCAGTGAGTTGCATAATCACCATGGCAACCGCTTTACCAAGCGTGTGTCTTTGTAGTATTTATAGTTGTGCGTTTTTAAATCTTTCGGGGTGTAGCAATTTCTGCAAAAAAAATATTGGGCTGTAACTAGGCACTTGTTTGCTCCAGCCATTCTCTGGACTTTTAAATTTTTATCCTTGTTTGTTTATGTGCAATATTTTATGTTTCAACTCATTTGTGCCAGTGGAAAAGTTGAATAAATAAATAATAAACAATGTATCCAGTCAGTTGAATTTTCTTTTTTCCCGGAAACCTGGGGCTTGGATCTCCCAAAGCCCACCCCTGTGGCATGCGCCCTCTATTTTTACAACGGGTCATGATCGGTGTAATAGCATTTTCGAATCATCAGTCTTGGAGTGATGGAAATTACTATCATTACACTGTTTTGGCGGACTTCCATAAAAAAATAATCATCAGCACCAACATGTTTGTTGTTTGACCACTATCACTAATCCTAACGTATATACTCAATGGAACTGGGTCATGGAAAAACTCGCACAAATGAAGGAGGCCAGTTTAATTGTGTAAATGGGCGTGACTGTGACCATACCATGATCCAAAAGGCTACGTAACTGAGTGACTTCTACTACCACCCTATACTGATTATAAACCACTGGCATTGAGAAATGAAGAAAGGATGAAAAATACAGTTGTGACTGGAGTCAAATATAAATGGAGTAAAAATGAGAGCGATTTATTGCTCTCGAATATGCATAGATTGTATTATTTGATAAAGGCTCAGTATTTCACCACCAATTTACAAAAAAAAAATTCACATGAGTTTTTAAAAGGCCACGGCATCAAAAAACTCTTGATAAGATGCAAGTACTTCTTCTTTTGTCATAACTTTTATAATAGGTTCGCGGGCCTTTTGCCTTCTAATGGGCATTTAATTCATAAAATTCGGGTCGTGAATGCAGCCATGAAAACTTATACGATATGTCCAAAGTTATGACATGTCATAAAGCCATTTGAAAATTGCCCTTGCGTATTCACCTATGTTTCAATTACAATAAAATCACCAACCTTGTCAATAAAGCTATCTACCAACTCGTACAATTTTGTGGATTACAATTAGCATATGCATGGCTTTCACCAATCTTGGGTGACAAGATACCTGATGTCTATAATCAATGATCTTGCTTTGCACACTGCTTATTTGGATAAGATCATACAAATTTTAGACCAAAGACAATCTGTACTCAGAAAAAAAGAAAACACCTAAACGTATCTTTTAAAGTAATTCAAAAAAAAGAGAAACACTAAAACGTATCTTTTGCAAAAATTGAAATTAGCAAACATTTCTTTTTATGGCAAAAATGAAATTAGCTGGTCCCCATTTCTTTTTTCTTTGCATTTTTTCGGACATCAAATTTATTTTGCAAGTCAACTAAAACTCTGGAATTCCCTTGGATAAAAGAGTTTTGATAACCAACAAAACAATAACACTGATTTTAGAAGCAAGCAGAAACTGGAGATCCCACAGAAAATCTGCAATTTAAAGGGGGATGACCCGATTTAAGTCTATAATTTTTCATCTTGATAGAATGGCCTTTACCCGAAAACCTCATCTGTAAAGTTTCGCGACGATATTTCAACTCGTTTTGGAGAGCTAAAAACTTGATTTTGTAATCCGCATAGAGTACTGTGTGAAATAAATATTGGTTGACTAAAATGGCATATTTTTGCTCATAACTTCCAAACCGAACATCCTTTAGCCCTAAGATTTCGCAGGGTAAATGAGAAAAATAGTAGCTTTCTTCGTATTCAAAAATTTTGACCACTTCCCGGAAAATCTAGGGCCCTAGGGAACAGGCTTTATGATCAGAAAACCGATGGACCTTAAAGACACTATAATTGTTATTTGAAAAGGGTCAAAATATTTGAAATTATGTTGAGGAATAGCTAAAAAAAGTGAAGGATAATCCTGTAGACCCCCCTCATGTGTTACTTTTCCCAACTGAAGAATTGACTGAAAAGGAAGAAAACTGCAGTGTGTTCCTTTCAGTCGTAGGGACAGTAATGACTAATATATCCATTTTTGCTTCTGGCCGTTATCCTTTGCAGAGTATGTTAGGTACCTGTACTTGTTAAGACATGCAAAATCGGATTTTGATGATTTTTTTTTTACTGTTCTGATTTTGCAATCACCTGGATAGGCCTTTAAGCATGGATTGGGAAACTAAAATGCACACCAACTGGCTGTTGCAACACGATTCAACCCTGAAACTTGGTGCTGCAAGATGAAGTACAGCCCATTCTCCCCCATGTTATTAATAGTGTTATTCTTAATTACTTGGGAGAGAATCATACAGCATTCACTTGGTGTATGTCCTCAGGGGATAACGCTGGCTTTGCAGAGGGGTAAAATTAATGTTCAAAGTCAACATGTATTTAATTCAGCTTGTCAGGCCTGTCAAGCCAGTACATAAATTTTTCACACTTCCGTAAACACCATGCAATGGGTAACATGGCTTTTCTACATGTACAAATTTGATTGCAACGTAACCATGTCATGTGTGTAACAAATTTTGCACTGTTTTGTATTCTACAGATTGATTGGTCTGATTGAAGTGGCTACAGAGCATACTCATTTCACCAAGACTTCACTAACATTACAAAGGAATACCATGGTCACAGTGCTTACAGATCTATAAGCAGTACTCCATCGGCTTGTCCGTGCAGGGGAAATCTTGGTCTAATATCCCAAGCTTATTCGGTTCATTGACAAGACACCAAGCAGCGGCACTAGCATTATCCCCCGAGGATATGCGCCAAGTGAATGCCGCATGATATCGTCTCAATGACTTTTTTTTCAACCAAGGAATGTCAACGGCCCTTGGGGATGGCAAAAACTGAGACAACCACAACGGGTATACCTTGCCACGCTACGACAGAGGACGCGCAGTGAAGACGATTTGAGGGATACCGGTAAAGTGGAAGCGGATATAGTGCCGTCATGGATTTGATGGATAACAGCGAGGATCCTCTTTATGATGATGTTCTTGTACCGGAACAGACTTGGAAGGTAAGAGATGATTTATTTATGGATTTCTTGAGTGAATATTGGTGTCAAAAATCTTTAAATATGAAATTTTCTCTTTCAGGCTCCCATTTGGTTGAAATTTATTTGAAGACTTTGAATGTAAATGCAAGATTTATCGGAAGAATCCCTTGTGTGGGTGTCGTTTTCTTTCTTTTTTTGTTCTTGTGATTGGTTTATTCAAACAAATTTGAAGATATGCTTTGGGCATAGTTTAACTATTTCTGTATCAGAGATGTAACTTTTCCGGAATTTCGGATTTTTGGCCATAAATAAAAGAAATTCCAGGAATGTAAAAAAAATTATCAAATTGTTAATGATAAAGGTAGAACTGCATCAAAAATAAAGTTTAAAGTACAATTTATTTTGGAGAAGGGAGTCTTGTACCTTAAAATCATGTAAGAAAATATGTATCCTGGAGCTTCTCCGGATGGTACGCTAAAATTTGACCTTGCCGTCGGTTCAAATTTTGGATTTTCAGCAAATGGGACAACTCCTCTGTTACATCTCTGCTGTATCTAAACAAAGAAATCTAAACAGAAAACAAATTCAGGAAAGTTAAGTGCCACTTTTTTATCTGTTCTGTGGTTTTATCTGTTCCTCTTGCCAAAACGGATTTGTAGTATCGCCTCTGTCAAACTTGAATGCAGATTTCAATCAAGCACTTGCGGCAAAACAGGATAGAAGATGAAAGATTGAGATGCCTGCTCCCAAGTGCATCGCGTGGCCCGAGGGATGATGAGGAACCATAGCAACACATTTAATATGCTTTAATGAGACAACTCTTCTAGCTCAGTCAATTTCAACTTAATGTCTTTTGTAACATGTTTAAGGTACATACAGATAAATGCAGCTACTTTTTTCCTCATTTAAATTACAGCAATTTTTGGAAAGGAACTATCATGGCATGAGGGGGAAAATGATGTACCTGCAAAATACTATAGCTGCCACATGTACTGATTCAATAGAGGTGTTCACATTTAAGAAGATTGATCAAATTTGTGATTGATTGACATTTGTTAACTTCAAATCAGCCACCAAACTTATTGTAATACCTTTCCAACTCTGACACAAACATCACCGTTGTGACTCTTTAAATAACAACACATGTACATCCACTATGCACTTGTGTAAGAGACTTAATTTGCCATTTTGAATATCCTTCAACTTGTTAAATTTAATGATGGAAAAAGTACATTTTCTGTGAGGAAAATACTTAAAGGTACTATCAGCGATTTGCTTAATGCAAAAATCGAAAAAAATCATCAAAAATGAGATTTTTGCATGTTTGCAATTATAAGACCAAAATCAATCTAATAAGGAAAACATTGGATATTTTAGCTATTACTGTCCATGCGGACAGTTACCACAACATGTAATTGAATGGAGATTCAAATCTTTGAACACTGCTGTTTTCTTGCTCAGTCAATTTTAAGTTGGAAACTATAGCAATTGCATAGCAATTCTACAGACTTATCCTTCACTTTTAAGCAATTCCTGCAAAACTCAAATATTTGTCCCACTTTCAGGTGAATCAACTGATATTAGTGCCTTTAAGGTGGCAAGCCATATCACTTTCACTTAGAAGATGGTCATGTATGTACCTCAGTATTAAAAAGTTAGTGATTACCAATGTTGTAAATTCTCCTGAAAGACGTATTTCAAGATAATGAGCAGTTTTGGTACCCGTGGTGTTGGTTAGAGGCGAGCTAGATTCAATCTATATAGGTATTTAAGTCTGAGAGATCGTACAGCAGACTTTCCCAGCAGAGAGTATCAGACACCAGTATATTTGCATATACGAAATAAAACATGGTTTTAAATTTAAACTACTTAGTTCTCAGGCAGACAAGGATTGAATGTGCGCACATGGATGGATACCTAATTGGCACGATTGTACTACCCTTATGAAAATGACGAGCATAATTCTGAGCACGCAATGAGCTCTTTTCATGCTAAATTGCGAGTTCGCAATGTGTTCGTTACGAGCATGTTATGTCCTTAGATTGAGTACGAGCAGGTTATGTCTAGATGAGTACGTACGAGACATACGAGGCGGGTTTTTGAATTTGAAACAAAAAACGGGCATGTCTCTATCAGCCCACGTTATGAGTCCCACACGGAGCACGGGACACAAAAACGAGCATTGCAGGTTTATGAGCACATACGAGCACAGGTGAGCTCGTAGGGATATCACTAGATTACGAGCATTCTTTTGATTGCAAGCTCGTATTTTGTTGCAAGCTGTATTTTGTTGCAAGCTGGGTTTATAGTTTAGACTTGCTGAATTCGTAGTCTTATAAAGCATCAAAAGCTTGCCAGATCATGATGTTATTATTACGCTGCCATCAGGATCAATTCATATTTCTGGCCAACAGCTGCCAAGTGCAAAATATATCAGCACTTGAGATTGCAATGTTATCGTTGAAGTGGTTCTAACGGGGAAGTGAAAGTAGACCTAAAACAGGGAGATGCTACAGTGATGATGAGACCTACGTGACAAGGCAGGTATAAAAGTAATAAAATATTGCGTATTCTAATGCATTAGTCTAATGATGTCTGGCTTGAATTATTGGCTTCAAAGAAATCCACCACCCCACCAAGATGCACTTTTTGCAATGTATATGATTTGTGTTCAAAAAAAAAGGTACAATTTCCCTCCAAATTCCAAAATTCCCTCCAAATACACGATTCCTGGGAAGGAGCGTCCCAAAATTCCCCACTTTTGTATGCCGTGTGCACTCTGGAGGGCTCCGGAGTGGTTTTATTTCAGGAACTTAGGTTCACTCTCTTTATTAATAAGCACAAGAAAATTCACATTAGAGTTGTTCCCTTTTATGCATGCTGTTTGACCAATCCCTCACCATTTGGGGTGCCAGCTATAGCGGCAGGACCACTTGCATCTGTGTGCGTGCATATGTATGTGTGTTGCATGTGTGTAGTGTCACTAAAATGTAAGTTTTTTTAAAATTGACCTCAATTGGAAAAAGTTGAAGTTCAATTGGAACCAAAACTGTGTCATAGATGCACCATGGGACCCTCATATGGTAATGAGGTCAAACGTCATGTGCCAATGTCAATGGTCATGGAGCGGCCCTCAGCCTTATATTCTTTGAATATAGTGAGTGCAAAACCGAGAAACCGCCAAAATTCTGTGGTTATAGAATCAATGAGTATTAGTTCTGGATGTCCATAATAGGGAATTTAACACATTAGATGAAGATGAAAAAGAAATCACCCCAACGAGGGGGTGATTGCTTTGAAGCCAATTACATTTGTTTTACACTAAAGGCAAATCATGGGAAGTCTGGGATCATGATAATAAATGAATTGAACGTCTGGTCCCATGATAGAATGATTCAACACTGGGCTGTGATGTGCATGTACACGGACGACAGCTTAAAGTACCTCCGAAGGCGGGTGCTTTCATGAAAACTTTTCATTATGAGCCTGTGACTGTGGTCTCTGACTATTTTAAAACATGCAAAAATACTGGAGTAATGAGATCTTGATAGAGGGCTAAAGTCATGCAGTAGCGCCATCAACAAACCTTGTAATATTGAAAGACTAACAAAAAACAAAAATGCAGTTTCACTTCATAAAGAAAATCCTATCTTATTTTCCAAAAAAAAAAAGTACTGTGCGCCATAGTTTTGCATATAAACAAATATTCCATAAGAAAAAAGCAAGAATATTTTGCAATACATGTACCGCAGAAAGGAAAGTGGATCCCCAAACGTGCAGGATAAGATTTTCCTTTATTTTGATAGTCAGGAAATGAGATTTGCTTCAGTGTCATTGGAAATAATAGCACAACTTTTAAATGTTTATCTTCAGGCTACACTTCAGAATCAACTTTTTTCAAATGGATTTCTTCACTATATTTCTCCTTTTCTTAAACGAATTCAAACTAACAAGAGGTTCAGGTCACCGTAGGCGTTATTGTTAGAGGGATGACAAGTGTATTTACACTCTATACAGTGCTAGGCATGCAAAAGCAGAGCGGGTAAATTAGATGCGTCCTCGAGGACTGCGCACGAAAATGGTTCAAGTATGTGGTTCAAACTCTGCCAAACACACACCAATCAAGTAATGTATGGGAGTTTCATTGCAAAGTCTACTCACAAATGGCTTATTTTTGTGCTGGACTTTTTAGCCAAATGTGCTTTATAATCCATAATAGGCACTATTCAATTCTGTGTAAATTGAAAAATTGGTCGAGATGAAATTGGTTAGAGCTTGAAATCATGCTATTTTGTTGTGATGGCGTTGTGGAATGAATTATCTTCCACACAGTGCTTCTTGCAAAATTGGTGTAAACATTGGATCACGCAAATTGGATTTTGCTTTGCAGGATGGCGCTTCTGTTGTTGTACAAAAGGACTGACATTTCAGAATCGACCCTGCAGGAATTTGCCGGGGAATGGCTTCTCTTGATATTTTGAAAACAGAAAGTGATGGGAGTGTTTGCAGAATTCCCCAAATGCCCCGTTTGTGTGTACCATTGCCTGTATGCACATACCCTAAACCCACGTTCGTACTGGAAGTGCATTCTCTCTGTTGACCCCATTTCTCCTTGAATTTATCTGTGATTATTGTACAGTTAAGACACTATCAGGGATTTATCCAAAAGAGTCAAAACATTTTTAATTGCAGCATAGCTTAAAAGTGAAGGTAAGCAGTAATTTTATAAGTTACTTTTTCCAAATGAAGAATTTGACAAAAAGGAGAAAACGGCAGTGTTCGAAGATATGAATCTCCATTCAATATGTGTTGTAGTAAGTGTCCATTACAGGACACCAATGAATAAAAATATGCGATTTTTGTCCTTTAATAGGGTGGCTTCTGGTCCTATCATTTGTAGGTATGTTTAGATACCTATACTTATTACAGACATGCAACAAAATCTGATTTTTAATGATTTTTTGAATTTCTGATTAGCTAATTACTGATAGCACCTTTAAGTATGTATTATTAAATTTTATTCTGCTGGGAAAAGCAGACATGTCTGATTAACAAAGGAAAGAGGAAAAATTTTCCTCTCTGACTCTATGGGCCACACTCAAAAATCACATTTTTTTCAAAAATTATAAAATTATGCGTAATATCAAGAAATAATATAAGTTATAAAAAACAAAAAATTAATTCAAATGAGTCCAAACAAGCACAGTCTAGGCCGTGCAGTCATTGGGGAAAAACCATCATCAAAAGCCACTGAGTTATGTATGAAACCTATGTACTAACCAATCAGAATCTATTACAAGGGTGGGAAGGGTTAAAGGGGATGGCCTTAACCCAAAAACCCTATAAAGTTTCACACCAGGTTTCAATCCCTTTGATGCGATGAGCTTAAAAAGTGATATTGTAAGCCCCACTCTGTAAAATTGATTGGTAGCACATTTTGCTATGCTCTCAGAACTTCCAAACCAAACATCTCTAGCCTTAAAAGGGAAAAGGGAAGGTTAATTTCTCCCCCTCACCACACGAGAAAAGTAGTAGCTTTCTTCTGATACAAAAATTTTGACCATTTCCGGTGAAATCTGGGATGTGCTGGGGACGAGGCTATCAATGATGGGGCATTTATGTGCCATGTTTAGTCGGCATAATCAAGCCCATAGTCTGATTTTAGTAATGGGAGGGTATGTTTTATGGACAGACATTTAAAAGCCCCAAAGCAGAACAATTTGATTTGCAGTAAGAAGAGCAAGTGAATTTTTGAAAAGAAAAAAAAAACATCCATCCATGCACAAGCCGAGCCCTGTGCGTCTTGACAGATGAGTGCCTCAAATTTGACTAGTACATACCAGAGTGTCAAATTCTATAACAGACAAAATATTACAAAAATTTTCTTTCCCATTTTTTTAATTTCCACCAATTTCTGTTCAAGTTGTCACAATTTTCGATAAAATTAGACCCATTTAAACTAATTGTCAATCATGGACAATTGCTAAAATTCATTCTAATTATACATATTGCTAAAATTTGGAGCATATTTTTCTTAATATCTTCATGCCACATAGTTTATTACATAGAAATCCCAACACGATTGCTCCCCCAGGGAGGAGCAGTGTACTTTTTTCTGGAAGAGCTGCTGGCACTTTTTTGGCATGTTTGCTATGTTCACGTACAATAAATCTGACAGCATATACTTTATTTGTTGCACTTTTGTAATTTATTGAATTTTAAGCAAAATTGACAGATCTAATAGTTTTCTTTCACGTCACATCAAACTCATCCAAATTCCCATCACGTTCGATTAAGCAAAACAACCCCAAGATTCATGCCTCTTCAGTGACCGTCTGTGGCAGTTTAAAAATGGAAATTGGTCAGTTAATAGAAGAGGAGCACGGTCGTAGAAACACAAGGCACAAATTTATCCTGACAAGTTCGTCAGATGCCCACTAGTGGTTTGTTTTATTAAGCTGGCTATAACCATAACCACTGGGGAAAATGATTTCAACATCTTAAAGAGGACCAAATATTCATCTGTCAGACAAATCTTGATTCAGAATAGCATGGACTGAAAGGATACCTTTTTATCTGACAAGTTTTTATGATGTTATTAATGCATTAAAGTAACTTGAAAAGTGGTCACTTTTATTAAAAGTGAAGATGTCCAAAGTAGGTGGATGGTTATCACCCTTTTCTCCCTTATCTTTGTTATTTAGAGCTTCCCCCATAGGATAGACGTCCTTGGCAAACGGTCAGTCGGGATGAAATCAGGCGTGATCGCACATGGCGCCAGCTAACGAATCTGGACGCGTGCAAATCCATTTAAATTGAAACTTGTCTTCTCGCCTGAGCTGCCCAACAAGGGGCTAATTCTGTTGACATTTGATTTTATTTCCACACTTGTCCGCATTTTGTGCAAGCTGAATTGTTAGTAGCCTAGCGATTTGATAATTAGTTAGCAGGTCCCCATGGACGGGAACATGGTATCTTGGGTTTTAAGTCCACTGGCCCGGATACGGGATGCCGGAGATAAGTATTGATTATGGACATCGGAGTGACCTTAAGCCAAGTTCTGAGATAATTGAGAGTTAGATGTGGTCGATACAAGGTGTTTTTGACGTGGGGCACTAATTGATTGTCTTTCATTGCTTTGATTATGCCGGCTAGCTTTGTATATATTCATTCTGTATATTCTCACGCTATATGCTGTCTACTTAAGATGGGTTACTGATAAATTCTGTTCATCACTTGTCAATGGTAGAAGAGGGACTGAAAAAGCTGCCTGTGCACACCCACACATACTTACATATGTGTACACACACACACACACACACACACACACACAACAACAACAACAAATTTGAAATTTGAATAATATTCACCATACAAACAATGCGTTCCATACAATAACACACGTGCATATACATAGGTGCACATACACACATAGATGCCCCACACATCCACCCACATCCACCCACCAATACCCTCACCTTCCCACATACATACCCTCATACATATACACTCACACCACACATAGACACACACACACACTTAAAAGAGCTACATTGTGGGGTTATTACTAAAAAATCTCTTAAAAAGGTCACTTTTTAGCCACTTTTTCTTTAAAAAAACCTTTTTTGTCACTATATAGTAACAGATTTCGTTACTATATATATTAACAATTTTTTTTTCTTTAAAAGAAACTTTTTTAGACATTTTATTTAGAAATTCATTTTTTTTCACTTTAACATTTTTTTTAATGGATTAATTTTTCTTAGCCCTCTTCGATTGCACCGCATGCCTATAAAGTAACTAAACTAGAAAAATCCTCTTTTCTACTCTCTTACAGAATAAACGTCAATACTAGATTAAAATGGTAAGATAAGAAAAATAACCCCACAACATTCATTTCTACATACAATAACCCCACAACGTCACTCAAGTACACGCACACACACATAAACAGATAAACACATACACACACCAAGTACCAAATAAACTGCAGTCTAGTTTCTAATATGTAACTGTTTGTCAAGGCTCTATGAATATTTCATGAATGTCACAGCTCAACGGGTGTATCTCAGGTGCAAGCCTTAATATTCTTGCCTCCTTTTTTTTGTCAAAATGAAGGATGAATAAAATTTGCACAAAGCTCTTGATGAAAATAGTGGTAGTTTCTTTATTGGATATGCAAGGCTAACTAAGACTGTGGCGAAATTGAGATGACTAGGCTGTGAAAGACTAAAACAAAATTTCGTCTTGCCTGAACGAGATCAATATGTCATTACTATTTTACATACATACCTACGTATTTATACACATACTTATGTGTGCATCAACCATTTTAGTCAAAGTTGTGAATTAAAACTATTATCTTGAGTTCATAAAATGGGCTATAGTGACTTGGAGGGAAGAGAGCATGACGTTCTTGACCCGATTCAATTTTGTGGCAGGCGAAGTATAGATGGTATGAGAATGACCACCACCATGCACATGTTGCTGGTGACATTGCATATTTGATGAGCTAATTGCTTAAAGAGACATGAGATTTCCACACAGAAGCACCCCCAATTTTTTTTCGAACCCGGGTTTTTTGCATATTTGGAATGCTTTCTGATGTATTAGATCACACCTGAAGTAAATAAGCTGTCTTTATGTAATATAAGATGATTTAGTAATTTCTGTCGTGCATGACAGAATTCAAAGCACGTTGTTCTATGGGGACGGTTTGCGATAGTCCCAGCAGTTCAAAACAAGGTTTGCGGGTTTCTTTTGTACTTGTTTGTCCAATAAAACTTCGAAACGTTCTCGGTAGGTGGTCTACAATCGATCCAGTGCAATTTGAGAGAAATTTGTATCCTAAAAAAAATCATCTGTCACTTTAAAGGGCCATGGCCCTGTCGTAAATAGCCATGACCCCAGATTTTACTGGATGTGGTCAAAATTTTGGCATCAGTGACAGAAGAAGGAAGTACAGTTTGGAAGTTAACAGCAAAATGTCAAATGTGCCCCATTTTGGTTGCCCAATATTAATTTTACATAGTACTCTATGGGCTTACAAAATTAATAATAATAATAATAATAATAAATTGTTCTTATAAGGCGCAAAATCTTCCGAAGAACTCAGAGCGCACAGTAACATGAAAACACACACAAAAAACATTAAATTTGTGAATCAGGAAAAGCTTGATGAAAGAGATGAGTTTTCAACTTTTTCTTGAATTGAGAGAGCGTGTGGATATTGCGAAGGGTGTTTGGAAGTGAATTCCAAACGACCGGGGCAGCAAAATTATGCTTTTAGCTCACATCAAAATGGATTAAAATATTAATTGGTGTAAAACTTTACAGATGGGGTTTTGGGGTGAAGGCCATTCTATCAAGATGAAACTTCATATACTTAAATTGGGCCACCCCCTTTAATTTATGTAAAAAAATGGAA
Source organism: Ophioderma brevispina (assembly GCA_023653785.1). Classification (NCBI taxonomy): domain Eukaryota; kingdom Metazoa; phylum Echinodermata; class Ophiuroidea; order Amphilepidida; family Ophiodermatidae; genus Ophioderma; species Ophioderma brevispina. The sequence continues at coordinate 28,233 of JAMKCH010003322.1, read as the reverse complement.
AATTATTGTGGTCATCCTCCAAACTTCATTTGGGCATTTTGGTTTCACTGCGAGTGTCAGATATCACAAAGTAGCTCAGATCCATCTTGTTTATAAATGGGGCGCGTTGAGTTTTCGTTTTAAAAAATCGGATTACCTCCACTTAGTATCATTTTTGCAAGTATCTCCCTTGTAAGGAATAGAGCATGTTTGAAAGGCCTGATATTCTGGGCAACATGGTCCTCAAATTGGTCATCTGTTAGTCTCTATAGAGGTGTAATGACTTGCACTTAATTAATTCACGTCATTGCGTTTTAAATTGTGCCAGCCAATCAGCTACTCAATCCTATTTGTCCCTATCTGTGTCTTTGTTCAATTGGGCTGTACGATAGAACAGGGTCGAATGGAATTACCTAGTTAAGAGCTTGTCATGTGGGTGTAGGTACCCACAAAGGAGACGATGGTTGGGCAGAGACGATTACAGGCTGACAGTTGAAGTAGAGTTCATGATAAGTCTCCACGTTAGTCATTCCAGATAACAATATCATTCACCAGACATCCTGAAAAGTTAATGCCGACTGTGCGAACACTTGACATGAATAAAAAAGGCTCTAAATTGATCACATGTATTGTTGCACCAGAACAAATTCAGATGGACAGTTTGGGGTCAATTGCTGCCTACACAGGGAACTTGTTAAAATTAGGTTATATTACATGGTGGAGGCACAGTTGAACTTGGAAAGCAGTAGTTAGCCAGACACCAGAGAGCGATTGGCTGATGTCACTGCTGGGATGTTGGTAAAAGTAGGCATAGGTCTGTCAATTTGGTGATAAAGAGAAGCGACTCTGATAAGGGGGAATGAAGGGTACGATGTAGAACATCAAAGTAATAGATAAACCATGTATGAATATGTCAATTCATATAAGGTAAAACTCTAACTACCCTTTAAAAGAGGAGGATTAACTTAAATTTGATAAAGTAACAGTATTAAGTTTGGTAATATTAAGCAATTTGCTTAGATAGGTTCGTCGACATATATAGAACTGGGTAGTAGATTAACCAATAGCCGGAAGCGGACATCCGGGCATTTGGCAAAAATATGCTTAGCATCAATGTGGGTAAAAACAGATCATTTGATACGTGTTGAAAGCGTAGTGTCTCGCGATGTGCAGTGATCGTACTTTTTGATTTTGCGCACTTTGTTTTCACCGCGATGCGGGGATTACCTGGGTTTCCCTGGTTTGTTTTCACCGTGATGAAGCGATATGACGTCAGTCTACTCCCGGCCATACACACGTTTAACTACAATATACGCACCTTTGACCAATACACTGGCAACATGCATTCAGGCAGGAAAACATTTTCCAGGAATAAATTTAAAATTTCCCTCCAAGATAGCAAAATTTCCCTTCAATTTGTACCTTAAAGGATTAAATTTTCCCTCCAAATAGCAAAAATTTCTGGGAATGTGGTTCCCAAATTCCCCACTTTTTCCAGGCATGCATGCATGCATTGATGAATGGTGTTGTCTCAACTGATTGTGGTCATGAAGCATTCAGAAGCAACAGCATAAAAGTATCAGAAAGGAAATGGTAACTTTATATCCCCTTATGCCCGAGATTGGGAATAACATATGTATAAGCTTACTTTATGACGGTGTAATGATGGTAGTAATTCCATTTTCCATCAACCCCAGTTTTGGTTGATGGATTGGCTGAGGTCACGCTGACAGCAATGCAATATATATAAAAAAAATGCACTTGACCAAGAGATGATGTTGCGTGGAAGCTTCTGTTTTCTGCTTTTTATTGCATTTGAGATACCATTATTTATACCATATTCAGTTTTCAATGAAAGTTACCTGCACAAGCATTTTTTGTTTGTAAAGTGTTATTTATCTCTCAATTCTTTGCTATTTTGGGATGTTTTGCCTGCCATTGCACGGGGCATACATTGGCGCCTTGCACCAAAATGTTTCTTGTTTTAATTCAGCATTTTGAAACCGTTTGACTTGAGGATTTGATCAGCAAAATGCCTATGGGATATGGAATGATGTTGCCGGGACAGGCAAGAATCTGCATACAGGGACCATGTCAGATGTTGCAGTGAGCAACTACATTCGATGGGCACTTTCCATCCCTTCTCTCACATATAAAATCAAGGTTGTGTGCACATAAAGCTATAAGGATATGGTCTTATTTTTAAGCCTAATAAACTTTCAGTAGTATAGGAGATACAACAAACAAGGCCCATCTGATCACAGTCTCAAAAAGTTTAATAAATACATCTGTCTGGTATGTGTAGTAGATAAAGTTTAATATGCGAACTACATGTCAACTCTATGCAGAGGTAGACTTAAAGATGTCTTTCCCATTACAAAATGACAAAATATGACATGTTTTCTATCAATGCCTAAATTAATTTGCTTAGGAATGAACATTTTTTCCTTAACCATGATTCATGTGTCATGTATACCAGTCCTACCATGATAAGTCTGCTTCCCAGCTGCGCCACATATTACAGGAATTAGGTGCCTCTATAATTTGATTTATTGTTAAACAATAGCATTGCATATGATGTTTTCCAGCACTTTAAGAACTGGTAATTCAAGTGACTCAATTTGCATAAAAATTTAGGAGCATACATGTATTGGATGGAGTGTGTGTGCCCTGGGTTTTGTGTAGCCTGCCTTTAAGGCAGGAAGATCACTTTGTCCACTGTTGATATCTGTTGTCTGTTGTGAAAAAGGGTTAACATTTGCCTGTAATATATGCATACTTCGATGGATTTAAACCAAACATGAGTTGTAGGTGCAACATGGATTCCCTCATTTTTTGATAAGGTCAAAGGTCACATACCAAGGTCAAAGGTCATTTGAGGTGAAAATGTAAAATTGACCTAAATTGAAATGTTGAAGTTCAATTGGAACCAAACTTGGTTTATGGAGATTACATGCAAATCCTCATTTGTTTAAGAGGTCAAAGGTCACATATCAAGGTCAAAGGTCATATGATGCCTATTATTCACAACCGTGACGGCAGGTGACACAAGCAGTTCTAAGGAACGCGATGTATTTTGTTCATTTGTACAGCAAATTTTTTAAATGATTTACCAGTGCAAACCGTGCCAGTGCAGGCCACTAAAAATGTGATGTACAGCCATTGAACCTAAGCAATTAAAAAAGGTGTCTGCTATAATTCAACACAAAATACCAAATAAGCTTAAAAACAAATTTATGTGATGTAATCTGGCAGACTGCCTTTAACACATGGTAAATTCTAAAAGTCAGCCAATTCCAATAGTGTCTGTACCTTTGATTTAGTACGTGCATTAGAGAAAGGTAATTAAATTTGCTCCGATCTTGCCTATAGTGTTGTAAAAAATAAAAGCTTGGCTCTGCAGGAACTTGAGAAACTTGATTTGCAAATCACGCAATGCTTCTTAAAATTAGCTGTGCTGGCTGGTTACCATGAAATAAAATCAAGCTACAACAGGGAGAGCTTGTTTCCATTTATGTGTGAGTTCCCTTAAAAGTACTAAATGATTAAATTTAGGGATTAGCAGCAATAATCACTGCTTATCCCTTTTAATATATAATGAAATAGATTTGTGACTATCAGACTTTTGTTGCTATCCCGAGAGCTGCTCTGTCAAAGCAGGCCAGTATTGAATCTAGACTTGTGTGTATTGGGCATGTCATACATTTTATATCAACTACAATTATACATTATAATTTCTTCATTCACTTCTTAGGCACAAGCATAAGGCAGCTATTGGTGGATACTCATATAATGTTGCTATCAAAATAGCTGCCTTATGCTTCATTCTGTATATGTGGGTTATCAGGATTTTGCCGAGGAGGATAGCTGTGTATAAAAGGACACATGCCGCACACTGGCTATAATGTCACTTTAATGTGAGTTAAGTCCACTATCAGGAGAAACTTTCTTATTGCAGCTGAACTTACTACAGCCAGATGCTGGTTCTCAAATTCTTTTCATCTACATGAAAGCACACACTAGCACACCAATATTCGCTATCTCATAGGAGCCAAGTGAACACACAGAAACCTGGACTATCGTCATTTCTCAGTTCACTTACGACAGAAAAAAAAGAGAAGGGGAAATGCATTCTGTTGGTGCAGTTAGCTATGCAAATATCTCGGTGAAATAGATAAGGAAGATGCTCCATTGGGAGTATCTAATTGAGTTATAGGCAGTTATTTGCGGGTTCCCATCTTGAAACACGAGTGCTCTCGGCAATACAACTATATCTATGAACTGCGCTGCTTAATTGAATGCTAGTTTGACAAATATTGAGGGCTAAATTGGATCCAGGCCTGACGAAGTGCAATGTTGTTGGTATGCATGGAGATCTGCTCTGCTGTATCATTTTTGTTGTATCTCATTTCCAGCATCTATTTAAGCTTTGTAACTCAAGCATCCATGTTTCTCGTCAACTTGTACGTCGTCGGGAAACAAAGTTACTTTTCACAGGGTGGACTGTTATAGTTTGCTTACATTATGGTATTTCACTGTGAGGGTCCTGTCAGGACAGGGTATGGAAATAATACAATAACTTGATGGTATGTGCCTTATTGTAGAATGGGGTAGAGTAACATAATAACAGCTAAGAGTGTAGGCTTTGCAAAGATGCATGGATCTTTCTGTCTAGCTTGATGATTTATACTGCTATTGATCTGATTGTAAGTGAGAAATTGTCTCGAGCCTAGCCCAAGTCATATGGTTATCCTTGTAACTGTTGCTCTATATTCTATGCTTATGACTCCTAGATGAGGCAGTATGTGGTCAGTAGTGATTAGATGGTTAGGCTGTGTCACCTTGTAAATTCAAAAACCACTTGGCATTGAGTTCCATACATTTTGGTGAAGGTTTTTTTCGCATGTGTTCAGTATCATACTTGTTACAAATAGTGTTTCTATTGAGACCGATTTCCTGCTATATTGCGGTAAAGAGATTAATTAGCTCTGTAGAAACAGTCCTTCTCTGGCATTTTCCTGCTTATAGTGACAAAAGTTTTTACCGGCATTTATCGTTCTTTTGGAAAGATAATGCCGGAGAAATTGTCCGGTGTAGCCAATAGAAACCAGAAATTAGCAATGCACGGGGTCATCAATTTGTACTCGCGGTGTATTTGTCTGCTGTCATTCCCATGAGTTCTGATTTTATGTTCTTTTTTTACCATCGGTTATTATGGCTGAAAATACTGTAGCACCTACTTCAGCATTAGTATTCAGTGAATTACTGATGGTAGAAAATGACGTAGCCTACAAAAAACATCGCAGCGCAGTGTAAATGAGATCGCAACCAACTCTATAACAGCACGGTGGACCAGTGAATATGACCTCAGATGAAAATCGTGGCATGCGATAGTCAGTCACATTATCCAGCAAACTTTGACCACTGTTGCCTAGTACACTGGGTATCAAGGGTTAAAATGTTTTCTGGATAAATTCCGTCTGCTCAATAGAAACACCTGACAAGTTGAATAAAACCCACACAATTTGTGTTTTATAGTTTCAATGCCCCGACACTATTGAAAAATATTCAGTGATGAAATGGCATTAAGGGTGTGCAGGCTCTATGGTGCCCCCACTTCTCTCCAGTTAGACATGATGTAAATCAAGACTGCTGAAACCTTGTAAGGGGATGTAAAAAATAATTAAAAGATATGTATGTCTGTGTCCTCTATGGTTAAAGATAACTCAATTAAAGGGGTAGGGGTACTATCTGGTTTGTCAGCATTGAAACCACCCCTTCAGCACCCATCAAATATAACATTTGGTCCGCTGGAAACCCTGTCTTTTCAATACACTCGGTAGGGATATTTGAGTTGAATTCTGTTCATAACAATGATTTGAGCAAATATTGGCTTTGTTCGCGTTATGCATTGGAAATATTTTGTACAGGAGTCTGTGAACTATTATTATATACATCATTGCTGCACATCAAATGACACATTTGATTGTAAAGGAAACAGAATTAAGTAATGGGGCGACAGTCTTTCAAAGAAAAAAAAGGAAATTCTATGCGTGTAACGACCATGCACCCTTAATCTATTCAAGCACTCATAAAAAGGCTATAAACCAAAGATGAGCACAGGTATTAGATAAATGTTAACTTCAATAAGCAGTTTTGAAAAGTAAAGAAGAGAAAGAAGTGAAAATGAGGCAGAGGGTTAAGGGATGGTATGTTGTGTATAGAGTCAGGTTACACTCAAAGCTAAGAAGTCTTGAGTCTTGGCAGTGGCTACTTGAAGCCAGAAAACAGAAAGAATCTTAGAACATATGTCTAAGCTCCTTACAGGATTGTGGTGAAGCTTATGTTTGTCCTCCCCAAAATTTAACAATTAAAAATAGAAGTTCATCAGAAGAGTATATGCAAACCAAAAGGCTGCACTTGACTTCAGATACTTAAGAAATAAAGGTACACAATCCCCCAAAAAAGTTTTCTGAATAAACTTGGTATGGGCCTTAAAGTTTGGCCTTGAATTATGACTTCCATTGGAAGGATTGTATGGCTTAAAATAAACGCAAATCCCTCAATAGACGACGTTCCACTAGGCCTAGAAAGTGGTATTCCCTTGTTGTCAGCAGTCATAAATTACCTGAGTAAAAGACTTCCATGCAAGCTTATGGAATAAAGCTGTATATCCCTCAATGGAAGTCTTTGTACAGACTAAGAAGTGGTAGTCTTCAGTAAGCAGACAGAGTTAGCCTGGGTAAGACTTCTGTTGGAGAGATTAGGTTTATATATTGCAAAATGGAATGTTCAACTAGACTAAAAAAAAAAAGTGGTAATCCTTCATGTAGGGGATGCAGATAGGGTTAGCCTAGGTTAAAAGACTTCATGAGGGATTATACAGCTTATGGATTAAAGCTGTATAATCCATCAAGGCAGGCTTTGGACTAGGATAAGAAGTGGTATGTCCTTCATGTAAGCAGACAGAGAGGTAGACTGGGTTAAAGACTTCTGTTGTGAGAGTTATGTGTATATAATTGCACCATGGATGTTTTAACTAGACGAAAAATGGTTAATCCTTCAGTATGCAGATAGGGTTAGCCTAGGGTAAAGACTTCATGAGGGATTATACAGCTTATGGAATTAAAGCTGTATCATCCCTTCATGGAGGTCTTTACACTAGACTAAAACTTGGTATGTCCTTCATGTAAGTTACAGTTAGCCCTGGGTAAAGGACTTCGGTTGAGACGATTATGTAGGTATATAATCACACAATGGATGTCTTTCCCCTAGACTAAATACGTGGTTATTTATTTTTTATTTGGAACGGAAACGCTTTAACAAACAGCGGCACCCACATGACCCGGTGGTGCATCCCTACTAAGAACAAAACAATGAGATCAACAAAGTTAAACAGTTACAACGGTGTGTGTGGGTGGTGGTGTTAAAACTTGCAAACAAGCAGTATCCACCAAGGAAGCAATTTCGCAATGCGAAGGAGGAAAATGCATGAAGCAAGAGGCGGCAAACCCACACGCACACACACAATCAGGGGACAATTGATAAAACACTCTTAAAAACTGACAAGAACAAAAATATAAAGAAACTACAACAAGAAAAGAATGAAAACTGTGACAAGTGTTAAAAAGAAACAGAGAAGGCCAAGCAACGTTAAGTAGACTAAACTGATGTGAATCTTCTTACATACCATGCCTTTTTTCAAAAACAGATTTGCAATAGTCGTCAAAAATGTTGCAAACAGTTCAGCCAAATTTTGGGTAGCTAGCATATTTGACTGGGATCACCAGGCCAGAGGATGAAGAACAAATTAGTGTCGAGGTTGTCAAGCAAAAAACATATCCCAAATTAAGTTAGGCCAGAATCCGACAGTCGGCTGCGCTGAAGCAATTCAAGTTCATTTCTTCTTACAGCCTGTAGAACTTGGCAGGTGATCATTAAAAATGCTTTACATCCTCAACACCATCTTTACATAAAACACAAATACCCCAGTTTTTGGCTTCCCAGAGCTCGTTCTACTACCATTGAGGGGATTGTGTTTGAGACGTGCTTTGATTTCAGACTTGCGCCTAAAAATCCAATTGTCTCAAAAGTATGTCTCTAAACTTGGCTCATTTTTAAGGCAAACATATTTGTTTAAGGACGACTTAGAGTAAGCCCAAAATTAATACAGTTAACATTACATTGATGGCGATAGGCAAGCTGAAACGATTTAAACCAAAAAGTTGAACTAGTAACAGAATCAATTGAATCAAGCCACAGTTAAAAAGAACATTATTGATGCAACCAAGCCCATTGTACCTCAAAGAACATTATGCTATGACTGTCATTGGGCTTCAGTATAACTTGGGCCAGCTTAATGTAGATCCATGTCCGACATCCTTGAAAAGTATTTGACCTTTCCCTGATTATGCGTATCTTGGATCGAGTTACCTAAGTCCCAAGTAACGCCGTCGGCTTGGTGTGTTACGGGATGCTTTGAGGAATAAACCTCGCCATTTGAAGCGGGTAGATTCTCAAGCTTTTTGTAATTGCTCCGCGCTATAAGACAGCCGATCCTCATAATCCTTCTGTATGCAGATAGGTTTAGCCTGGGTTATACGACCGTGGAGTGATTATACAACTTATGGAATAAAGCTCTATAACCTCTCATTGAAGTCTTTACACAAGACTAAAAGTGGTATGTCCTTCATGTAAGCGACAGAGTTGCCTGGGTTTTTTTCTATATTTCTATTTAGGATTATGCAGCTTATGGAATGAAGCTGTGTAATCCTTCATTTGAAGACTTTACACAAGACTAAAAGTGGTATGTGCTTCATGTAAGCAGACACAATTAGCCTGGTTTAAAGATCTCCATTGAAGACTTGCACAACTTAAGGATTGAAGCCTTATAATCCCTCATAGGAAGTCTTTACAGTGTCAAGACCCATTTTCGACTTTACAAAACACCAAGAATAGACCGCAAAAATGAGTGTTGGGGCAGTACAAGGGTGGATGGTGGCAATTTAAAGTTGACTCAGATATTTTGAAATATAACTTTTCGTTTCTTAATTAAAAATAGTCACCTAGACCTAAAGATAGTCACCTAAATATGCTCATGCAAAAGTTTGAGTGAATTGGATTTTCGTTTTGATGCAGTAAACATTTATGATGTAGTATAACCGTGCCATAGGATACTGTGTATAAAATTTCCGGATCCGGATTTTATAACAAAGTTTGGATTTCTATAGAAGGACTTTATTGAGCTTAGTATTCACACAGTCATTATCATTGGACAGGTATTATGTACATGCAAAAAACGTTTTGTTGAAAATTAGAGGCCACCCTCCTCTGGAAATCTCTGAGTCAGCCTTTAATATATAATGATAGGTGGATGACATATTGTTTGGGCAAAGATATGGACTTGCTTATTCTCATTCTGTTACGTAAAAACCTTAGCAGAAAGTAAGAAAGCGTTTTTTTTTTTTTTTTTTTTGGTAAAGACTTCATGAGGGATTATACAGCTTATGGATTAAAGCTGTATAATCCCTCAATGGAGGTCTTTACACTAGACTAAAACTTGGTATGTCCTTCATGTAAGTCGACAGTTAGCCTGGGTAAAAACTTTTGTTGAGAGATTATGTAGTATATAATCACACAATGGATGTCTTTCCACTAGACTAAATAGTGGTAATCCTTCATGTATGCAGATAGGGTTAGCCTAGGGTATAAAGACTGGATGGAGTGATTATACAACTTACGGAATAAAACTGTATAACCTCTCAATGGAAGTCTTTACACAAGACTAAAAAGTGGCATGTCCTTCATGTAAGCAGACAGAGTTGCCTGGGTTAGATTTCTGTTGAGGGATTATGCAGCTTATGGAATGAAGCTGTGTAATCCTTCATTGGAAGACTTTACACAAGACTAAAAGTGGTATGTGCTTCATGTAAGCAGACACGAATTAGCCTGGTTTAAAGTTCTCCATTGAAGACTTGCACAACTTAAGGATTGAAGCCTTATGATCCCTCATAGGAAGTCTTTACAGTCAAGACCTATTTTCGACCTTTTACACCAAGAATAGACCCAAAAATGAGTTCAGGGCAGTAACAAGGGGTGATGTGCAATTAAAGTCTGACTCAGAGATTTTGAAATATAACTTTTTCGTGTATTAATTAAAAATAGTCACCTAGAACTAAAGATAGTCACCTCAAATGCTCAATTCCAAAGTTTGAGATGAATTGGATTTTTTCGTTTTGATGCAGTAAACATTTATGTGTAGTATAACAGTGCCATAGGATACTGTGTATAACAAAATTTCCGGATCCGGAATTCTATAACAAAGTTGTGATTTTCTATATGAAGGACTTTGATTTGAGCTTAGGTATTCACACAGTAATTAGCATATGGACAGATATTATGTACATGCAAAAAACATGTTTTGTTTGAAAATTTTTCGTTTTGATGCAGTAAACATTTATGTGTAGTATAACAGTGCCATAGGATACTGTGTTTAACAAAATTTCCGGATCCGGAATTTTATAACAAAGTTGTGATTTTCTATATGAAGGACTTTGATTTGAGCTTAGGTATTCACACAGTAATTAGCATATGGACAGGTATTATGTACATGCAAAAAACGTTTTGTTTGAAAATTGAGGCACCCTCTGGAAATCTCTGAGTCAGCCTTTAATATATAATGATAGGTGATGACATATTGTTTGGGCAAAGATATGGACTTGCTTATTCTCATTCTGTTACGTAAAAACCTTAGCAGAAAGTAAGAAAGCGTGTCCATAACTTGCATCATGGTTAAAATGTGTTCCATCATAATTGCACATTGAAAAACCATTACTGTAATTCGTGGTCTTTCACAAGATAAAATTTTATTCAATCCTGGTGCCATATTCTGAATCATAGGTACTTGGGCTAATACAATTTGTATAATAGTAATCTGCTCTTTCATTTGTGTCAAATGGATACTACGGTCCCAAGATACAACTCCAAGATAAGACTCAAGTTCAATTGCCTATATGATGGTATTGGATTAAAAGAATTTTAGAGAAAACAGCTGTAAGTGCAAGGACTTGTTATGAAAATCAGTGACTGCAGGGTAAAAACAGCCATATTGTAATGTGTGTGTGTGTGTCATTCCCCTTTTGAGAAAAATAACTTATTCATGACACCATGTGTCCCCTGAAGTATACTTTGTTTGGGACAATACTGGAAAATTAAACTGACAACATGGGAAAATTGAACTTGGTACACTTTTAGACCAGTAACCCCACTTAGAACAGTCTGTCACAAAGAGAATAGACAAGACTGCCAAATAACTTCTTTCAATATGGCTGGCTGTGGTTAACAGTTCATTGAAAGACTTGAGTAGGTTGGCATTGCAAAAACATGTTTTGCGGGATTGGGCAGTGTTTCCATAACATGGGCAGGTTTGCCGGACCACCTTCCCTGACCACTATGAATTCAACAACCTTTACAGTAATGGTTCAGGTACACTGACCTCTACACATGGATAGCAGGTCTGAGTCGCCGATTGAAACAACAGGAAGTTACTTTTCGCCTTCGCAATATGGCGGGAAACAATGCATGCACCTGCTGGTGCACATATTCCACACAGCAGGCGCGTAGCCAGCCCGGTGGTTCTGAGGGGGCAATTTCCCGGTAGGTGCAACAAATGTCCCGATCACAAGCAAAAATTTCCCGGTTGCAGGGCAAATGAATCCGAAAAGGGCTGATTTAACATGAATTTCCGTGTTTTATTTCCCGATTTTGCCTCAAGATTTTTTTCAGAGGGGGCACTTTGCCCCCCCCTTTGCCCCCCCCCCCTTTGCCCCCACCTGGCTATGCCACTGCCACACAGATGTTCTATTGTTATACAAAGTTCCTTTAACTTGGACAATAAGGTGAAGCCACATTGCAGGGCAAAATGCAACTTCCTGTAGTTTCAATCTGTGGCTATTCAGCGGTGCGCCAGCCCGCTATCCATGTGTAGAGGTCAGTGGTGAGGTACAGTTATCACTGCTTTCTACCTTGGGTTAGTTAAAATGCAGTTAATACATGCAGACTGTATTCATCATAGTGTGTTGAACAGTGGCGTACCGAGGCAGTTGATCCAGAAGGGGCAAAATTCCCAAGTTGTCCCATCTGAGGGGAAAACAATTGAAAGTTAAAAAAATTCATTTAATTTTTACAATTTCTGGGGAAAATGATGGCAGAGAAACTGAAAAAGATAGTGACTAAATTAAAAAATACTTTGAGAATGATACCCACACTAAAATAGAAGCAAAGTGCTAGATAAATTCCTCCTGAATCATCTCAATGTGAAATTTAAGGCCAAATACAACCATAAAATAAGCCATAAATTTTAACTGGATGCCATATGAATCAGAATTGATAAGCATTAAACTTTCTGGGGCATGCAATTTAATTGATTGAAATACATATTTGTTTGCATCGGCATGTAAACTTTTATTGCCAATAATATTAGAGTAGTTGATACGCACCAACCACACGTGTGCAACAACAACTACATGTTATTGTCCACAACCACATACGCTGCTTTAATTTCCGCACATCAAATTCCCTGGGTGATAACGATCGGGTCTGAATTTCAGCGTGATATTTGAATAGCAAACCCGTCACATCAAGTTGTGCTGCAGGCCATCAGACGATACGCCAACAAATCCCGGGAGATTTGAGATGCTCAGTTTGCCCGAGTGCCAATCTTGAGTGGCTGTCGCAGACATGGGTACTTGATGGAAGCTGGGCCATCTTTGTGACGAGCGTTTCCCTCTATGCAGAAGTTATTGTTCACCAAACAAATTGTGAGTTTCTTAATATGTAGGCTAATGACGTGTTTTGAAGTATGTAGGCATTGATACTGTATTTTGGTGTAAAAACATGTTTGTAATGCCGAAAATGGGTCAAAATTGTGTATGCCTTTTGTGGGAATGTTCATGCATTTGCAAAGCTTGGAGTTGGATTTCACCCAGATTCAGAGCCATCCTCCATTTTTGCTTAATAAAGTGAAGTCAAGTGTGAACTTGCATTAGGCAAACTGAAAATCAGCCGTGTACACGAGATTGGCGCATTACCACAGGAAATCATCGCATAGGTAGGACAAGACAAGTTGTCAATACAAGGGTGAGTACTAATAGTAGGCATAGGACCTGTGACCTTGTTTTCCAGGGGTTGAAAATGGTAGTAAACCTTTTGCACCTGCAACTCTGCCATCATCGTGTTTTAGAGTCTCTTTAGCATGTGCAGTACTGCAGTAAATACATAGTTATGTTTACTCCTATCGACTTGCTTTCTTTTCTAACTTAGCTTTTCTGTTAAGTTTGGAAGCTCTTTTATCTAATATTGTTTTTTTTTTTCATCATGATTGGTCTCATGGTATCATTCTAGCATTGTAAACAAAAATTGTTCCGTCTTTACCCTTGTTAATATAGACTGAAGAAGGGACGTTTAATAGTGATCCCTGGGTGACAACTGTTAATGTGGCCTTTAGAGGAGAGTGGTCTTGACAAATATCACAACTTTCATAACAATGAAATTCAGATTTATAGATTCAATGTCGCAGTACTGTTTCCACTCCAGGATCCGAGTACAGTATATAGTATTGTTAAGTTTGCATGAACAAAATATGGAAGCAAGATAGGAGCTGCAGTAGTGTACAGATGAAATTAAAATCAGATTTTGCAGTTGACTGCATTGGTGCTAGTAAAGCTAGACTTGGGGATTTTCAAATATACTATTTTATGTATTAAAGGTGCATTTTGTGATTCCAGCAGTTTCTGTTTTATTCACTGTTCACTAGATATCCTTGAGAAAAGCTTATATACAAAATTTGAGTTGATTCAGATTTTGCAGTTTTGTGATATGAGCAAATGCTTGTTTCCCACTGTCCCTTAGGCCACTGTGCTGTAATTTCTGTCCGTTTACGGACAGAAAATATAAAATTGCGAATTTCTTACAGATGCGACTGAATTTAACGTAAGATTAGATACACGTGGATTACTAAGGCTAACGGTTCAGATGATATAAAAATTTCAACTTTTTTAGGTAAGTCAGGGGATGAGATTTTGGATCACAAAATGCCCCTTTAATTAAAAAGAGTCAGCTTAAATAAAAATAGTTGCTTAAACTGCTTAATCCCAAAGTCTGAGATAAATTGGATTTTTCATTTTGATGCAGTAAACTTTTATGTATAGTATAACAGCACCAGGATACTGTGTGAAAGTGTGGATCCGGAATTCTATTACGAATTTGTAATTTTCTATCAGAAGAACATGGATTTCATCTTAGCTATTTCATACAGTGATTAGTATGTGAACAAGCATTGTGTACATGCAAAAAAAAGCATGATTGTTAGAAAATGAGGGCAACATCCTCTGGAAATCTGAGTCAGATGAGTAAAATGTCTGCCAGCCCAGGCCCATCGTGAACCTTTTGACACTAACTCGGATGTCTCAAATCTTCCAGCCTATTGCCTTACTTCCCCATTCTTTAAGATACCCAGCCCAACCCTAACTTTTATTATAGTTTCTTATATTTGTGGAAATATTTTCACCTAACCCTATAGTATCAGTGCAATATGATCCAGAGAAAACTGCTGCCATTGAGGCATATCACAGAGACTGTAATCTGTTGAAATTAAGAATTAGCCTGTTAGTATCTGTTAAAACTAAGAAGCCTTATTTATCATGAGAACAAAATAAGCCAGTCTCTTGTGTCTAAACTATGATTCAGTTTCTGTATCCAGACAAGGGCTAATGTATCCAGTAGCCAAATATGGACACAATATCATCAGGGGGACATAACTTAATATGATTGCTTGAGCGCTTGAACCACATTTTGTTTGCTACACTCTGGAGACGCAAGCTAGCCGATATCCAAACGTTATCAACACCAACGGTTCTTGCGCCCTAGGACAAAGAACAGACAACTATCTATACAAACTATCTCATGGGGTATTGAGTGCTCTACTCTAGTGAGAATGAAGGTCTTGGTTGAGGTGATCATTTTCATGTTTGGTATATCGATGAGAATGTGCAACTCTGAGAGTGTTTACACTGATGGTATTCACACTTTTGCACACAGCCCAACATATGTTTAGGTTTGGCATGCTCTTTGTTTAGGGTTGACGTGCTTT
The DNA here is from genome assembly GCA_023653785.1 of Ophioderma brevispina. Classification (NCBI taxonomy): domain Eukaryota; kingdom Metazoa; phylum Echinodermata; class Ophiuroidea; order Amphilepidida; family Ophiodermatidae; genus Ophioderma; species Ophioderma brevispina. The sequence goes on along the minus strand of JAMKCH010003322.1, from coordinate 13,106 downwards.
TTTTTGGGTATTGGCTGTGCTCATTTAAATGGTACAGGTTATTATGTGAACTGGGATGCACTTTCATGACCAAATTTGGGCATTTTGTATGTGCTGTGATGATGAGGAATGAAAGTCTTGCTAACTATGATGAGTACTAATGTTATTTCATAGAATTTTCTGGTATAATGTACTTGGTGTTTAAGGGTTTGGTCATGGCTGATTGGAACATTTTGTTCCTTTTTTCAGTTCATTTTCCTTAAACTGCAGTAAATATGTTCAAAATAATATATGAATCATTTATAAAACAATCATCAAGGATGTCAACAAATAATTTGAAAACAAATTGAACAATTTCCATGATTTAATGAATAATGAATCTCTAAGTATTTGGACATATGTTAAGAAATAAAATGGTGAAATATTTGAGACATACTCCATCAATATTCAGCTTGGCAAAATTTATTTATTCATAGCATGGATATGATGTTAACCTAAAATAAAAAAAAAACCCTGAATGTACTAAAGTTTTGCACTAAAGCTCAATATTCTTAACACTGGCAAAAACACTGATATGATTATTGACTGATGGACTGACCTTCCTTCGTGATCCAGAAATTGCAATAATTACCGTAAAGTGAGAGAAGCCTTGGTAACAATCAAAGATGCATAATTTCCCTCAAGCCAGGATTGTACCCACAAACTGGACCAAATTGACAGAAGAAAGAAATCCATCACTCGCCTCACCTCGCCTCGCCATGCACACCACCCAAGCTGATCGTTAATCCAAAACCTAATCCATTGTATCCCATTCCTGATCACTAATCCAAAACCTAAACCATCTAATCCCATTTCTTAACATCCGAGCACGTTGGATACTATAAAGTCGCCTTGGGCAAGTTGAATCCTAAAGTATTCGTCAGGAATGCTGTGTTGACATAGAGACAGACATATAATCTACTGGAGCGAGCCTCGCCTCAGCTGTCGGCAAGGTCGCGTGAATCCTGTGATGATATCTCAACATTGTTAAGGATCTTATTTTCTTCCTTAAGTAGGTGATGAGTAACAGACGAGGCGTTTCTTTACACTGACATCAGTGTGGACGTCTTCAGTAGACAGCAAAAAGAAGGTGATTTAGTGTTGGGAGAGTAGCAGGGGGTGGTCAATTAGTAGTGAGTTGTTGGTATGAAGAGGTCACTGCCTGTCAACAAGAGGACTGTTTTTATTTTTATATGTTGCTTAAATTGATAATATTGATGTAATTGGTACAGCCAGGCTAAGAATCTAGTCAGATATAACATGCTCTCTAAATATAAACCTTTTGGAAAGAGTGAAAAAAGAGTGAAATGGCGGACAACACGTTTTGAGTGTAACATTTCATTCTGAAATGAGCATGAAAGTGAATTGTTCACTCCGAAAATAGTGGAATATTGTCATCAAAAAGTCAACTTTCACTCCTTTCAAAGTGTGTTTCCACTAAAAAATGTGTTGTCCCTTATTTAACTTCTTGAATGAGTGGAAATTCACTCTTACATTTAAAGAGTGGTATTACTATATATTTGAGATTATAGCAAATGATAAAGGGAATTTGTGAAAAGAAATTGTGTTTGCATGTTTGGACTTAGAATATATTAATATTAATTGATTCTGACAAAATTGAATTTCATTCCAATTTCCAAATTAGATGAGCAGTGACAGTATTTTGTATTTTCTTGTTTATCCTTAATTACAGTTACTTGAGTCCAGCAGTGAAGTGCTTACTTTAAAAATTGTTACAATCGTGCGATGTTTCCGAAGTTTTAAGTTTATGATGATAATTTCAGTTTGAAACTGTAGTATCAAGAGGATTTTCTTTTGGGCTATTTCCAAACTTTATAAAAAAAATACTGCTTCTTTCAGTGATGACACAACTCGAGAGGTCCTTGAAACCAAGACTGAGATTGTTTTTCTAGGAGAGTTTATTTTCCCTTCTATCCATTAACTCAGTGCATCCTCGTAACAGCTATTAACAGCAATAGTAATAACAACAGTGACCCCAACAAAAGCCTCAACCAAAAATTGCTGCACATTAGCTTATAATTTCTTGCAAATAACAGCCTGCCCTCTTAAATGAAGTAGTCATTTTATTATGGAAAGTGTGTCAGTGGGGGAGACCACCAAGATATTTGTCACCTTTTTAATTAATTTTGGTATAAAAATGATAAAATTTTGATCTAAATTGTGTCAAAAATTTATTTAACTATTTTAGTGAGCTCCCTGCTGACTAGTCCGTTTTTGTGGGCTGCCAGGACCACTCGGCAATCCGTCGTGCGTGTGTCTGTATGTGGTGTGTGTATGTGTCGCTGAAATATTAATTTTTTTGGAGCAAGCCCACATCTTAATATTCTTTTAATATAGTGAGCGCAAAAGCCGAGAACTGCAAATTCTAGTTAGAGTTTGCTTTCTTCAATAGATAGCATTATCTTGACTCAACAACATCATATCTGTAATGCCGGCATCAATTCCCTGACACAAATTACTGTGTTGTCAGTACCCACATATATTTTTAATGATTATTTTGGTGAGCTCCCTGCTGACTAATCTGTTTATAGAGTATGCTTTCTTCAGTAGATAGCAACTTCTTGACTCAAAACAACATCGCATGTGTAATTCTGGCATTAATTCCTGATATGAACTTACTGTGCTGTCAGTGCCTACCTAATATTTTTATTATTTGGTGAGCTCCCTGCTGACTAATCTGTTTTAGAGTGTGCTTTCTTCAGTAGATAGCAATATCTTGATGCTACAACATCACATCTGAAATGCCAGCAATATTTCCTGACATGAATTTATTGTGCTGTCAGTATTTTTGTGGTGAATGCCTACTGACTAATCTGTTTTTAAGAGTTTGCTTTCTTCAGTAGATAGCATTATATTGACTCAACAGCATCATATCTGCAATGCCAACATTAATTTCTTTACATAAACTTGCTCTGCTGTCAGTACCCACTGAATCCCTTTAAAGCAACGAGACATTGTTATCCAGCGAACAAAAGCGTGTGTTGCTTGAGGCAAGAGGGGGAGGGAGGGAGGGAGGAGAAGCGCGGGGGAAGCAGGTTAATTTTCTCTGTTGTATGTTGAATTTTTAACCCGCCTTACCATGCAAGTATATATGCGTCATATGTGGGCTCTCGCAAGCCTGGGGTTTTGGTGTCACTCGTCAGCAGGATTTCTTCTCCTCGGGGGAATTTCTAGACCCCTCACCCACTTCTGTTTTCAATTCCAGGCAATGCAAATCTTGTGAATTGTAAATGTTGCATGAGGCAGATTTGGGGTATCAGTGGAATTTGGAGAGCTCTCCCCTTGTGCTTCTCATTCTGACTTTGTTACAGCAGCTCAAATGGTTAAATTACTGATGCTTGGAAATAGGTCAATAACAAAGAAGTGATTTGACTTCAGTGGTTCAACTGATTGAATTGTAACTGTTTAAAATGGAACTGATATGAAAGAAGAACTTGATAATTGCAGTACTTCAGTTAAATGATTGCCAAAATGGGGTGTTAGTAAAGTTTAATTTCTGTAGGGGAAATCAAGTAATTTTGAATTGATGGTTCATTGATAATAGGATATGTTAATCTTAATTTGTTTACCGAAAAAATATATATTACAATCCTACTTTTTAGTTCAAATTTTGCATCAGGCATCCCCATTTGTTGATGAGGTCAAAGGTCACATACCAAGGTCAAAGGTCATGTGAGGTCAAGTTGTAACATAGGCTGAAAATGTACAATTGACCTCATTTGAAAAGTTGAAGTTCAATTGGAACCAAAACAACTTGGTTTATCGAGTTTACATGCAAACCCTCATTTGTTTATGAGGTAAAAGGTCGCATATCAAGGTCAAAGGTCATGTGAGGCCGATCATTCACAAACCGCGACGGCAGGCAACACAAGCAGTCCGAGGACCGATGTATTTTTTTCATTTGTAATTGGATTGATGTAATTGGTAATTGCATATACCATAAGAATCACACAAAAGATATGTTAGGAATTTGTTCATGTTCCTTCATTTGTCTTCATGCTTTTACTCTTTGTGTCTGTGTGTGTGTGTGTGTGTGAGGGGGTGTGTGTGTGTGTGTGTGTGTGTGTGAGGGGTGTGGTGGTGTGTGTGGTGGGTGTATGCCTGCACTCATGTGGTTGATTGATGGCGGAGCTTCTTTCTTTTACCACAATTTTTATTCCTTTGAAAAATGGCTGGCTTTTGGCTTTGGTATCAAGGGAAATAAAGAATTGAGTGCTAGGTAGAAGTGATTAATAAATGGACTACAGTTCTGAACTGTCCCAGGCATGCTTCCATATTATATTGTGTAAACAATGTAATCTTAATTGGGGAAAATCAAGTCATGTCATTTTAGAAAAAAATTGTGTCACTAAACTGAATATGTAACAAATCTAGTATTTTGTATACTTTTGTTAAACAAGACTGTTTTTAAAAAGTTGTTTTGGGTTTGTGAAAGAAATTAAGATCAGAGGCAAAATTGAATGAGTATCTAATTCATGCAGCATGAACCAGCTAAAGCAACCATCCCAAGATGAAACACGAGGCGACATTTGTGTTGACTTAGACGGGCGACTGTTCTACCTGGCTTAATACCTGAATGAGTAGGTGATTCACAGAAACAAAATTATACAATTGACTTGAACTTGACTTGTTCAAAAGAAGGAAATGAACCACCTTGGGATCACTTCAACTTACCAGTTGGAGAGAATAGATGGTGATAATGTTTAAAATTAGCATTAAATTGAGAATGAATGATTCACAACTCCCTGGCTCAGTGTCCAGAATGGTGATATAAAGGTGAACATTTTGACTGGTTTCCCTAGAAGCAAATGGACCATTTTGTATCAGTTTGCCCCATGAGATGAATTTAGATGATACTGATATTGATACCACAATTTTAAGTGGATGATTCATAGATAGATTTGACATTCAAACCATAACTTTAAAGAGTTTGAACACTTTACTTGCCCTTTTGGGAAAAATTATAGGTACATGGTAAAAAGCAAGTAACCTGATTTTTGAGGCAGATGATTCATGTATGTGTTATAGTCTGATTTTTTATTCCTGTCAGTAAACGCATATTGTCGATGGTACGAATTAATTTGGAGGGGATGTGTTGAGATCAAAAACTAAAAAGCCGTATTAACAGCTGAAATGCTCAACTTTGTTCAACAGAATAAGATGCTTCAACCCATTTTGCATGGACTTTTTTGTATTGAATATGTAAAGGCTTCATACCAGATTCAATTGAATAGATTGTTGTAAAGTCGGAGACACGCTATCGATTCCTTTTTGCGTCAATCAAAGCATGGATAAAGTGTCATGAACATCGAGGGCGTGGGGGAAGAGGGAGGATAGCGCCAAGTGGGTAAAATTGTAGTTAGTTATGCAGTGCTAAAACTTCACAAAAGACTTAGGATGATTGGACTAAGCGCTCAAATATTATTTCTGGAACAAACGAATAAATGTAAACGTATCGGATTTCTCAATATTCTTAGTAACGTAATAAGAATGTGAGTAATAATTACTTATTCGTATCAGTTCTTTTCTTATGTTGAAAGCTTCAGAGTTGTTCAAGTTTGCGGCGGTAGAATTTTATTCAGTGCATTTGCCTTGAATATTTTCTTTTCTTCATGAGAAAAATGGAATATATATTTAATTATGGCCTTTAATCTTATTCGGTATCGTGAACATCGACATGTTCTATTTGAATGATTGCGTAAAGCCATACAACCTCTCAGAAGAATGGAAATCGTGAAAACCCAAAGCTTTTAATGAACTGACAGAGAAAAAAAATCCTACTATAAACACTGTTTGTGATGATAGGTGATATGTAATTATATTACCCCGGAAGACTACCCGCCTGTCTACGGCCCATTATGATGGCTAATTACATCATATATTCATTTCAATTAACCAATTGAAATGCAGCTTCCAAGAATTTAAGCCTTACCACCACTCTTATCAGCAAGCTCTATTGTGACATCCCTATGCCCAGGTTAAAGGTGCATGTAGTTCTGATTCGTCTTTAGAGACCCCCCCCCAATTTACCAGGAAGTAGTTTCGATTTATTGTCTGTAAAGGCACCAATTGATACTCTCATTGTCGGCCTGTGGAAATTTTAGAGCCATAAATCCATTCATTCCCCAAGATATAAACAAAAAAATGCCGTTTCATTGGTTAACCATCAATATTAGCACAGTATTGAATAGGGCTTTGCAATATGCATTATGCTTCTACAAAAAAACTGCAAGCTGTTTTCCACGGGTACTTGATAGGGTCATATGTGCAAGTGCCAGGGCTCTCATATCAGTAGAGAACACAAGTAGACATAAATTGAACAAGAGCCACCTTAATTTGACCATTAGGTATAGTCAGCGCGACTGCTGAATGTGCGCCACAGTACAAGCCGTTGTCACTCAATGACCAACGCAGCCTTTGATTGGTTTAAGGTTTAGTATGAGGGCGTGGCATGCTTCGAACAAAATTGATTCTAAAATGTCAAAAAAATGCCTATATTCCTATTTGAGTCGTCGGATTTTCGAAATCACGGACACATTAATTCACGTAAGTAAACAGTTTGTTTTAATTAGCTTGAAATGTTCACAGATATCTGTCACGGGCCAATATTTGTTATGCACCGTCAAAATTATGTTAGCCATTCCAATTGGCGCCTTATCTGTCCTTCACTATAGTTCTTTGTTGAATGAAACGTGACAATCTATTCCTCTCGAGTCAATATTTAATTCTTTCAGAAGACAGTGATTAGGTCAAGTGAATGCATACTAGAACAAAATTGTTGGCACATTGTTTGATTTCTTTAAGGAGAAAATTGTGGATGGGATCATAATTACATGGGAAGGAAACTAGTTTTTAACTAAAGTTTTATCTCGTTGCTCGCATGAAAATGTTTCAGAGGTGAAGACTCGTAGAGAGTAGTTAGACAACCATTACTGTAATAAGTGGAGAAGAAAATTGATTCGGAGGGAATTAATTTGGATCAATTAAGTTATTGAGAATACATTTTGATGAAGTGTTGGATAAAATTAAAGTTCCAATCTGTTTTGCAAATGAAAAACAGCTGTGTCTATATTTAGTGATAATAATAAAAAATATAATTAAAAGCTTCACTCTTTCAACTCTGGTAGAAAGGTTATGATCATAACATTTGAAGAATGCAGGTTCTTTTCAACAAAACTATTTAAAATTCATTTTTGTTTCAAGACTGGAGAGAAAATCACATATTTTACACAAAAATGCCATATCACCGTGACACTGGAGTCATATTATGGTGCCAAAGACTTACCGTGATTTTGGTCTTAATTTTAATAAAAAAGGATTTTTATCAAATGTGTAAAAATTCACTTTCTTGCAGCATGGAATTCTACTCATTGATGGTAGAACCACAAAGGTGGCAAGTCGGTCAAAACAGCTTGCATACAAAGGAATCAACTCCAATGTGTGTTTCTTGTGGTTTTTACACTGTGAACAGGGACGTCGCGTACACAGGATTTATTTTGGGGTGGTGCGCGGGGGACCTTCGAAAAAAGTGGACCTTTTTTGGTTAAAAGTGGATCTAACACCCCCTTAAATGGTTTCTTTGGCCTTTTTGACATTTATCACCAAAAAGTGACTAATTCTCTCAATTGGACCTTATCAAAATTTCAGCAAAAAGTGGCCTTTTGCCCCTTTGTGGAATGTGGGGGGGGGGGGGGTGCATCCATGACGGAACTAGGTTTTCTGCTAAAAACCACTCCGGAGTGGTGTTTATTAGAAAGTCATTCGTTTACACATGACAGTGTTGATTTCAGACTTATCATTTCAGCTGAGAGTAAACTCATGTAAAAGCATTGCAAACCAATGAAAAATAGAAGTTTGAAAAACAAAAAATTGCGGGGAAAAAAAAGATTTAAAACATTGTTTTGTACTATACTATGCTGGTGTGTCGCTGATGCTGCTATGCTGCACTTCTCAAAATGTACGGTTGTCTTTTTAAGACGGTGGCTTTTGAAATGGGCTTCCCAAATGACTGCAAAGATTTAAACAAAATAATAAAAAAGATACAACAGAAAAATTGAACAAAGACTTAATGAAAAATGAAGTTTTCCCGTGCACACGGTTATTATAAGATAAGGATCCCCAATTTGAGTGAGAAAGATATTTTGTTTAAGTGTATTCAGTTTCCCGATAAACCACTTGAGGGGTTTTAGTTCATAAAAAATAAAGTTAAACTCTACACAAAACCTCAACATTCAAGAATAAAAGAGGGCATCTATGATACAATCTACCTGATAGGCTCATTACAGGATATAAGATATGAGACAGCCCTCTGAGGAACCCAATGCAAACCCAGTGCTTCTTATCTCTGTGTAAAACCATACCACCATTCTTACAGTATCTCTGATTTGTTTAATATTACCATGATATTACCTTCCAAGTAACCCATTCAAAATAGTGCTTAGATACAAATATAGGAGAGGTAGTGCTCGGGGGTAACATTAAAGGGATTAGCAGCGATAAGGTGAGAGAATCGAAAATGTGGAAATGCATTTGTTTTAAAATAAAATCAGGCAGAAGTATGTACAATTCCATATAACTGCTTTAATGTGAAACAAACCACCAAATAGTGATAAAAACTGAAGTATTGAGGAAAATTTGTCATACCGTCTCCCATAAATAAACATACAGTGATGGCGTTTAAATCTACCACTAAACAGCGATTGCAGTTACACCAGTAAAGAATGAACAACAACAAGGTTTGTGTTTAAGGTCAAAACTATATTGATCATGTTGCCACAACATCACATTAAAATCGGGGATATTCACCGAGAAAGGCTTTTTTGATCTCAAGTCGGAATTTTGATACGCACGTATAGAAATAACAGAATCGATAAGAGTACTGCCTTGTTCGTTAATACACGGATTCAAGCAAAACACTTGCAGGTTATGTTCCTTATGTCCCATGCCAATAACAAAATACCAAAAAACCAACAAAATATTTGGAAATTTGATGATTTTGTCGATGTTCCGGCTTAGCAAATCCTGCTTATCTCATTTAACAAGATTGTTAACATTTTCGTATGGAAAGTTGGCTTCTTGGTCAAAAAACTGCTGTGAGATTTATAGATGGTATTCAGAGAGGCCCAGTAGAATTTTTTTAAAGAAATTTGAAAAACTAGATTTGCCAAAAGGAGTTCCATTAGACACAGAAACCCATAATGCTGACGGCATCAAACGTGAGGAATACACTTAAATTTAAACCTTTCTGCAATAAAAGCAAAATGTGATTTTCTATCACATACAATTGAAACAATTATTGGATCAATTTAGTGGGCTATGAAGAAATGCTATTAAAGTATGCAATGAATGATGCGTGGGTAGACTGCCTAGTGTAAAACCATTTGGGGCAGATGATTCACATAGCTATCAACGTGTTTGCAATAACTGTAAATTTAGACCTTTTTCGAAGCGGAAAATCAACCATTTTTAGCAATTAGCCTGTTGGACGAAAATGTATAAAAAGTAGGTGATAAAATTACTTGTTTTTTTTTTAAAAAACAGTTTGTTTTTTTTTTTTTTTTTTTTTTTTTTTTGTACGTTACGTCGATACATAAAACTATTAGAAGGCGAGTGATTCATGCTGATATTGAACCCCCACTCTTCGGATATTGTCTGGCGTACAATGTAGGAATGGGGGCACTCATAATTAATGAGTTGCAGTGGAGGGCAAGGGCTGCCTACCAAATGCTTCATTTGATAGGGATGTGGCCAGTGAATGACAGTGTTTGCGGTTGAGATGCTGAAAGACAAGGTAGAACGAGAGTCAAGGCTAAGAGATTCTTCTCATTCTGTAGATGGGATGTATGTTTTGTTGTGCTGGTATGTGTCTGGCGAGTGGACAATAAGGTGGAAGCAGGAATTAAAACATTTTAGGAGTGGGGAACCTGTACCCGGGGCACTCTGTACCCTGGCACGCCCCTATGATACGTCGTCTGATTGGTTCATTACAGGACCCACATGAGATAGCCTCTGAGTAACCAATCAAAAGAGTGCTCTATATCTCTTTGTAAAACATACCCACCATTCTTACATTCCAAGAACCAACCAAAATAGTGCTTAGCTGCCGATAAATAAGCAAGTATGGCCGGGGGGTGGAGTAATTTTGTTGCATGAATACATGAAAACATGCATGATCATTTAGAATAAAATGTGTACTTAAAATACTAACATGGATTGTGTATGGGCTGCAGGACTATCTAAATCTGTTACTGATTCCTTTGGTGGCTGTTGCTGCATTGACTGAGGGTTGTCCTTCATCGTCTGAGGTTTTCAGAATAACAATAACATCGTACGAAAACCAAATTCCAAGGAAGAAATACATGTATGGGTGAATCTCTCTCTCCCCCCCCAACACACGCCCCCTCGGGTTCGGGGTTAAGATTGGCACGATTTGTTCCCACTGCAGTGAAAAGGCGACTAAAAAGGGGCAATCGTTGTTATTGAACAGACGGGTTGTATTAAATTAGGTATATTATAAATGTGTGATGATATCGACTGTGTAATTGTATTATTAAGGATGTTCTGTGGTTTACTCGTTTAGTACATGTAGTTAAAACAATAACATTCAAAAACAAACAATTTATCAATTACATTTGTACAGAGGTTAACCACCTATTTATTTTTTTTGTAATAGTAAATAGTAGCATGTATTAGGGTTTCTAACGTATAATTGTTGATGTAATTTAAAATTATCAGTTTGGCATATGCCCAAGTGATTGGAGCCATTTATAAAATGTACATGTTATGAGACATATATTTGGTCGTAAAGGGGATCTCAGTTCTGATGATATGTCGATTATTGCTATTGAAGTTGAAGTTTTGCTGGTAATGGATTGAGTGATGACCTTTGTATCGGTCTAGTGTTGTGTATAGTTATAAATTTATTCAGGATATCTTTTGAACTTGTTTTTATTGATGCGTGTTTTCTAAGTGTATATTTGCAATTAGTTGGTTTTCTTGTTGTTTGAATACATGGATAGGTGATGCTCTGGTCCATCACTGCATGATGTGTATGCCTTTTGTAATGTTAATTGTAATTTGAATGAAATGAAGTTTTAATATTGCGTGTTTTTTATATTTAATGTTAAATGACAAAGGTAATGACCGATATAACACAATTGTGGTGAGGTGTCGTTAAATTGTAATAATCACTCACTCACGCTCTCTCCCACACATACAGCCACATACAATAATGCACCGTCAAAATTTTTCAGATGCGCAAATGGTCGCCTTATTCTGTCTTCACTATAGTTCTTTTGTTGAATGGTGGATGAAACGTGAAAATCTATCCTCTCTAGTCAATATTTAACTTCTTCAGAAGACAGTGATTCAGTCAATGAATGGAATACTCACACAAAATTGTGGCAATGTTTGATTTTCTTAATGGAGAAAATTTGTGGTTTGGATAATAATCTACTGGGGAAGGACTCGTTTTTAATAAATTTTATCTCTGCTCAGAATGAAAACTGTTTCAGAGGTGAATGACTCAGAGATGTAGAAAAACAATACTGTAATTAATTTGTGAAAAATTTGATTAAGAGGGAATTTCTCATTTGGATCAAGTAAAGTATTGAGAATACATTTTGATGAAGGGTGGATAAACATTAAAGTTGCAATATGTTTGCAAAAAGAAAAACAGCTGTGTTATATATTTGTGTTAATAATAAAAACGATAATTAAAAGCTTCACTTTTAACTTTGGAGAAAGGTTATATCATAACATTTGAAGAGATGCAGGTTCTTTTTCAACAAAAATATAAAACTTATTCAATTGCTTTCAAGGACTGGAGAAGAAAAACTCAAATATTTTTTACACAAAAATTGCCATATCACAGTACACTGGAGTCATATTATGATGTCAAAGACTTACCGTGATTTTGGTCTTAATTTACATAAAAAGTATTTTATCACCAAATGTGTAAAATTCACTTCTTGCAGCATGGACTTCTACTCATTGATGTTATAACCACAAAGGTGACAAGTCGGTCGAAACAGCATGCCTACAAAGGAATTCACTTCCAAATGGTGTTTCTTGTGGTTTTACAACTGGAACAGGGGCCGTACAAAGGATTTATTTTGGGTGGTGCGGAACTTCGAAAAAAGTGACCTTTTTTGGTAAAAGTGGATCTAACACCCCTTAAATGGTTCTGTTTGGCTTTTGAAATTTTTATCACCCAAAAAGTGGAACTTTCTTTTAAAATTTCTCTCAATTTTGGACTTACCAAAATTTCCCGCAAAAAGTGGACCTGCCCCTTTTGGGAATTGGGGGGGGGGGGGGGGGGGGGGGGGGGGGGTGGGGGGGGGGGGGTGGGGGTTGGGGGGGGGGGGGGTGCATCCAGACTGGGAACTAGGTTTTCTGAATAAACCACTCCGGAAGTGGGTTTATGAGAAAGTATCAGTTTACACATGAAAGGTGTTGATTCAGACTTAATCATTTCAGTGGAGTAAAATCATGTAAAAGGCATTGCAACACTGAAAAGTGGGGAGTTTGAAAAAAATTTGAGGGGACCAAAACAGGGAAGAAGACATGAAGAAGCAAGTGGAGGAGGAGAGTAGGAGGGTGGGTTGAGGATTGAGGATGCAGTGAATCGGGTGAAGTGGAATTAAGGAGTAAGGGCGGTTGCTGCGAATGTGAGGTTGAATCCGGCCACCCCGTTGACGGGGGATAAAACCGGATTTAAAACTTTGTTTTAGTAGTAGTAGTGAGTAGTAGTAAAACCAAATACTGCTGCTGCTGCTGATGTGCTGCACTTCTCAAAATGTACGGTTATATGTACCAGTGTCTTTTAAAGACGATGGGATTTTGAAAGGCTCCCAAAATGACTGCAAAGCATTTTTTTTAAAAAAACATAATAAAAAAAGATACCAACAGAAAATTGACAGAGACTTAATTGCAAATAACGTTTTACGTACACCCAGGACTTAAATTAAGATAAGGATTCAACCAATTTGGTGATGAAAGTAATTTTTAAAGTGCTACATTACTAATAAACCACTGTGAGGAGTTTCAGTTCATTAAAAATAAAGTCA